>JAJPUD010000284.1:170357-200196 GCA_023553655.1 Myrmecobius fasciatus
ACGCCACGGCCGCCGCCGCTCAGCTGCCGCCTGTTCTCCCCGGAGGCGCGCCCGCGCCGCCGACACCTGACGTCAGTCATCGCCTGGTATAATTTATGCAAGAATTCGTCCCGGTTGGCTGTGGCTGAAGAGCTGGAGAGACAGAGAATGAGGGGGAGTGAAGGGGGTGGTGGGAAGAGAGAGAAAGAGAGAAAAAGAAAGAGAGAAAGAGAGAGGAGAGAGAGAGAGAGGATGAGAAACAGAAGACAGAAAGATAATAAGAAATGAGGATAGAAAGAGGGAATGAGAGGGGGAAAAGAAAATTAAAGAGAAGAAAGGGAATGAAACAAGCGAAAGGAAGAGAGAGAATGAGAAAAAAAGAGAGTTAAAAACAGGAGAGAATATAAGGAAGATTGAAAGAAAAAAGGTGAAAAAGAAGGGAGAGAGAATATGGGGGGGAGGAATGAAAGGATGGAGAGATGGAGAAAGATGAGAATGGGGGGAGGGGTCAATCATTCAGGAGTTCCACTTCCCGTCATAGAACGGGGACTGGAGGGGGATCTGGAGAATGTTTCTCAGTACTCTGAACTAGCCTCACTGGCCTTTCTTCAAATAATAATAAATACACTGGTGTTTGTTGAAGGTTGGGGTGTGGGGCGGTGGTCGGTGAAAGTGCTACTGTGGCAGCCCTGGGTAGTGCCGCGAAGTTGATGACCTCCTTCAATTGATACAAACTCACAAGTACTAGTTCCGTTCCGCTCCGCAAGTTGCTGAAGGGGAAAGGAGGGGGTTGCTTTAAAAGAGAAGGGAGAAGAGTGCATATTTTAAAAGAGGAGTTGCCACGTTTTCCACCTCACATCACCTTTCCTTGTGTGTTAGGGTGCAGCACTCCCCCAGGGTAGGAAGCTGTTTATTTAGAACCCTTTCCACTCAGCCAAATATATGAGGAGGTGTTACCCAACGCAACACAGACAGCCGCAACTCGAGGTGTTTGGAAATCTCTTCTGCAATTATCCTTCAACTTGAAATTAAGAGGCCCTTTTATTTCTTTTCGAATTAAACCTTTTGAAATGACACTTCTTCATAAGTAAATTTGGCGCTGCCTCTCAATGCTGTTTTTCTCCCATGGTTAAAAACAGAACGACTTTCTAATTTCAATTTTGAGAATGTAACCGCCTAGATGTTCTTAATTTTTTAAAATATGTTACCTTGCCAAAATAAATAAATAAAGCATTTGTTATGAAAGAAAGAAGTAGGTTGTGTACCGCTTATTAAACTTGTCAGAGCTAGAATGTTTTAATCATTCTTCCTCTCCCCCCCAAAAAAAGAACTCCTCTACACTTAAATATTCGAGGAACTTATTCTACCATGTAACTCTTTCCAACATAATTTAAACCTTAAATTTCAGATTTTCAGTCACTATTTTTCCTGGAAAATGAATCAATTTGTTTAATCTGAATAGCAAATCTAGAAATATCCAATGAGCTTCTGCTATATGTGCAGGACGCTCTTTTGATGAGTTTTGAAGTCCAGATGACAGTGTGGTAATCAACAGTGGTAAAAGATGACTTCATTAAGGACTAATATAAAGAAAATAATAAATGTTAAGGAATGTAAGTTCCATATCTTTAGAAATTAAGTACAATGTTGGGAAGTCATTAAAAAGTTAGCAAAAGTATTTAGCAAAAACATCTAGGAACTGAATCATGTTTCAAAATATGAAAACTATACTAATATTTAGATTTAAAGAATAAGAAAATAGTTCACAGTCAAAATACTCTGCAGATCATTAGTATCAATCATAAAGTCTTTAAGTTTCCGTCACTGACAACTAGCATTTAGTTTCAATATTCATGTTTCTTCAGGATTGAAAAAGGTATCAGAATTAATGTTACTAGGTAACTAGTACTTGCAGTTGTTTAGAAACTAAGTGACTAATATGTTTCTTTTCCTACTATTAATATTGTAATCTTAATTTGGAGGAGGGAATCTTTTAGAATATTAATGCTTGTGAAAAGTTTACCAATGTTGACTTTATTATACTGTCAATTTCTAAAATTTCAATTACTGAATTTAAAAGTCCACTGATTATATCATTACTACAATCTTTCCAAACCAATAACAAAGTATCAATTAGTATTATTGTAAAACTACTAGCCTCTTAACAAGCTATAAATTCTATGGAAAGTCCAATATGTAATAGAATGAAGAAAGTCTGGTTATGTAAACAAGACAGATCTATACAACATTTTTCACCTTTTATCAAATCATTGTTTAAATTCCTAGTAGGACAAGGTAATTTTTAAAAATTGGAATTCATAGTAACTTTCAATAAAACAGTGTTACAGAGAATTTTGGCAGTGATTTTTATTGAATAAATCTATGTATACATATATATTTAAATATAACAGTACTTAGAAAGATAGAATTATGATCATGGCATAGAAACTCAGAGTTAAAAGGAAGGAAAAAACAAGTGTTTACAATAAGCACTATATTAAGTACCAGATCTTCCTGACTCCAGGCCTAGTTCTCTATTCACTGTACCACTTAGCTATCTCAAAGATCATCTAGTTCAATCCATCTATACCTGAAGAGGAACACCTTCTATGTTTTCATTATCAATCTCTCTGAAATTTCTACAAATTGACATTAGTTCTGACTTCTGCTATTGTGATATTAATTAAGGCAGGTAAATGGTACTTTGCATAGATTGCCAGACCTAGAATCAGGAAGACCTAAGTTCATAATTCAACCTCAAACCCATACTGACTGTATGACTGTAGAAAAGTTACTTACCCTCTCTGCCTCAGTTTCCTTATCTGTAAAATGAAGATAATAAGTACCTACTATATGCCAGGCTTTGCTCTATGTGATATGATTGTCCCTGCCCTCAAGGACTAAAAATCCCAGATGAAATTTTCCCCTCACATGAATTATTCACTCATTATATTGTCTCACCTAAAAGCTCATCTTCTACAGAAAATCCCTTTTTGTGCTAGTGCCTTCCCTCAGCTGATTTCTGATTTATCCTGTATATAGTTTGTGTGTTATCTCCCCCAACAGACCATGAGCTGTTGGAGAGCAAAGATTATCTTTTACCTTTTTTATGTTCACAGCACTTAGCACAATGTCTGGTACATAGTAGGTATATTAATAAATGTTTATTGACTGACTAATTATGCAGTTAGATTTTTAACCCAATAGGACCTTACATTTGTATCTATTAAATGCAGCATAATCATAGCTATGTAGTATTTATATAGTACTTTGAGGTTTACAAAATACTTTATATGAGTTAGCACAATTGATCATTACAACTCTTTGAGGTAAGTGCTATTATTATGCCCCTTTTAAAGATGAGTAAATCAAGATAAAAATTATTTGTTCAGGATCACACCACTAGTAAATGTCTGAGACAGGATTAAACTCAGATTTTTCCAATTCTAAATTCCAGTTCTACTTTTTCTACTATTACTACATTCTACTATTTTTAATACAGAAACCTTACTAGAGGATCATTGGATCATAGAACTTAGATCTATTTTTAAAAACTTTAGATATTTGATAGATAATCTCTCATTTTATAGTTGAGAAAACTGTGGGTAGTAAATAGCAGATCTGGAATTCCAACCCTATTATTCTAGATCTAATGTTCTTTCCACTTCACCATGACACCTTCCTTCCTTCATGGGAGAACTATTATCCAACAAGTTAGCTTTGTGTCATCTGTGATGCAATAAGCATGCCATCTATATGCTGAAGGCAGGAACTGTTAGGTTTTTGGTTTTGTATACCTACTAACTAGCACAGCACTTTGCCCATAATTTACTTTTTTTTTTCTCAATGGTATTTTAATTTTCCAAATACATGTGAAGATAGTTTTCAACATTCATTTTTATAACATTTTGTGTTTTTTTTTTCTGCTTCCCTCCCTTATCTTTCTCCCTCCTGGAGATAGCAAGCAATCTGATACGGGTTATACATGTATAATTACACATATTTTCATATTTGTCATGTACAAGAAAAATCAGATCAAAAGGGGAAAAAAGCCACAAGAAAAAAAAAGCAAACAAGCAAAAAAAAAAAAAGAAAGAAAGAAAAAGAAAAAAGTGAAAATACTATGCTTCAATCCACATTTAGTTTCCATAGCTTGCTCTCTCTCTCTCTCTCTCTCTCTCTCTCTCTCTCTCTCTCTCTCTGGATTCAGATGATATTTTCCAACCCAAGTCTATTGGAATTGTGTTGGAGCACCACATCACAAAAATGGACTGTCTATCATAGTTGATCATCACATAATCTTGCTGTTATCCTAGTTCTCCTAGTTCTGTTCACTTCACTCAGCATCAATTCATGTAAGTTTTTCAAGGCTTTTCTGAAATTAGCCTGATGATTTCTTATACAACAATAATACATAATCTACTTTCCATCTTCTAAATTTGCCTCATTTTCTGCAATCCTCATCTAAGTCTATAGAGATGACACTATCAGTTCACTCTAACCCAAGAAATTTGCACATCAGTTACTTGCTGATCCATTTGATTACTGAGCTCCTTGCTACCTCCAACCACTCTCAACTTCATTTACATTCTGTTTCTCCCATAATCCCCTGACCCAGATGTCCTAAATTTGGAATATATGTTCAAGGAAGCACCTTGTAATGAATAGGTCTTTCCCCTGTGCTATAGCCCCCAACTTCTTAAACTGTGGTTCAAAACCCCTATATGGGAGTCTTGTAACTGAATGTGAAGGTCAAGAAATTATGAATTATTATCAGTAAATGTTTGATTTGTATATACATTTCACATACCTATATAACTGGGATCAAATAAAAATTTCTTTGGGGGGAAAAGGGGTCATGAGTAAAAGAAAAAAAGTTTAAGATGCCTTATATAGCAGACAGATTCCCCTAGGAAATAAAGTAGAAAAAATCCTAAATTTGGAATCAAAGGATCTATATTTAAATATCCACTACACTACTTAATATATGTAGAACTTTGGGCAAGGCATTTAACTTATCTGGACCTCATTTTCCTTATTAAGAAATTATGAAAGGGGCAGCTAGGTGGCACAGTGGTTAGAGTACCAGCCCTGAAGTCAGGAAGAGCTGAATTCAAATGTGATCTCAGATACTTCCTGGCTGTGTGACCTTGGGCAAGTCACTTAACCCCAATTGCCTCAGCAAAAAAAAAAAAAGAAAGAAAGAAAGAAAAAAGAAATTATGAGAGAATGAAAATATATAACTCCCAAGGTCACATCTAGTTATAAGCCTATGATCCTATAAACTTATGTTCACTTAACTATAAGGGATTGAATCAAGATAAGGCCACAAAGAAAATGTCTTGGATTCCATAGGGAATTCTGTCTTGGGAATGAAAAATGGAAGATGATCCAGCAAAGGAAACTGAAAAGGAGCAATAAGTAGGAACAGAATTAAAACAAAGCTGTGTTGTGGAACTTGAAGGAAATAAACTAAGTTGATCCTTCTCACCAAGACCATACCTCTAGTTGTGTCTTTAATCCTATCCCTTCCTTATTTGTAAAATGGAAATAATAATAGTACCTAACTTCAGGTTGTTGTGAAGATCACATGAGATATTAGTTGTAAAATACTTAGCACAGTGCCTAGCACATAGTATGAGATATATAAATGTTAGCTGCATCATCATCATCATTGTGTTGTTATTGTTCTCCTCTTCCTTCTTTGTCCTTTCCTTCCTCCTCCTCCTTCTTCATCTTGGCCCTTTGATTATTCCCTCTCTTTTTCTTCATTTAGAATATTTCCTATCCATTAATTTTTTTCCCTGCCTCCTACAGGTAATACCAGATTACCACATCCTTTAAAAAAATTAATTATGCCATTCTGATTCTAGCCCTACTAGTTAACTGAAATGGCATGTCCTAATGTTAACAGTAGTTAACTTTAAGTAGTTGCTTAATTACTAGATTTAATGACCTTTTTCTCAGAACTCATTGTACTTTACTTCTTAAGCTTTTGTCATTATCAGCCACTCTCTCCTCATGAGCATTCTCCTCATCTGGTTTCCATAACACTGTTTTCTTGTTTTTTTACCTTACTGTCTCCCAGTCTCTTTTACCATATCATCATCTATCTTCCACCCCCACTTAGATGCCATCCAAGGTTCTACAAAGGGTATATCCCTTTTAGCTTCTTCCCTTATCACTCTACATTCTTTTCTTGATCTCACCAGCTCCCAGGAATTGCTATGGCTATTCAAATGACTCCAAAATCTATCTATCCAACTCTGTCTTTCTCCTTAATGCTAATACTATATACATGATGCTGATGACATTTAGAATTAAAAGGAGGATGATCAGGGGAGTCACCTATCCATTTGAAGAGTTCCTCAATTAATTTAATGAATAAGTAAAAACTAACCCAAGTCATGCTTCATATCTCATTTTGTCATATGCCACAACACCAAGGCCCAGCCAGCATGTGCATTATGCCAAATATTCAGCTATTATTTTCCTTTTCATCAGTAGAAACAATAAAGTTTTTATCCTATGGACCTCTAGTTCTGGCTCTTCAAGCACCATGTCATCTCTAGGGGAGAGAGAGAGAGAAAAGAGAGAGAGAGAGAGAGAGAGAGAGAGAGAGAGAGAGAGAGAGAGAATACTTTCATTTGTAGCATATGCTCTTTAGCTATTCTTCCAATTCCCAATTTTAATGGTAAACTGTCTTCCAAAAGGGCAGCTGCTACTTATGCCCTAAGAGTTCCTGAAGGCTATGAGAAATTGGGTATGGAGTAGGGTGTGTTTCTAATGCATAATTCCTGAACATGCTTCTTGCTGATACTTATCAGTCAACATATATCAGTCAGCCAGACTCAATTAGGTTTTAGAAAGGGGCATTATACTAAGTATAGTAAGAATGATTGTCACAGAACATCTCCTTAAAGGTCTGTATCATATTCTCCAATTCAAATACATTGAGAATTGAGGGGAAACTGGACAAAGTCAGTGTTAGATCCTACTGTCCCAAGGGACACTAACTACTAGGACCTCGATAAAAAGTTCAATCCTCCCATAGCCTGAAGTTCACAAAGTCTCATTCTGGTCAAGGTAGAATGGAGGGGAAGAGATAATAGTTAATTCCTCCCAGGCCCTAAACAATTTCCTTTCAAGGATTTGTTTGAACTTGCTTCCTTCACTTACTGGCTAGTCACTGGGAAATTCCCGTTCTGAACTGGCTTTCTATATCATACAAGACATGGAAGGTGTGGCCAAGTTTCCTCAGCCAATGCCAACACACCTCCTATGGAATAGTACTTCTTTTCATCCAATGGTTTTCAAGACCTCTCATCTAAGATTATAATACTCTTGATCAGAAGTAGTCTCACCTGGTTAAAGTACTTATTTTAAGAGGAAGGTAGAGTGAGGAATTGATTTAGAAGGCCCAGAGCTTCACATAAAAATGATTAATATTAAAAGCACTTTTTATTTCCTTAAAACTAACTAAAGTAGGGGAAGCTGATTCTCAATCAGCCAGCTAAAAAGGGGCAGTTCTAGATTCCAAAATCCAATCAGTATGGTTCCAGTGAGCATGCTCAAATTCCATGAAGAGTTGCCTCCAAATAATGTCCCATGTCCCTAGCTAACAAGTATTACTTATGTCTACTCTGTGCCAAGTACTGTGCACAGGGGATGCAAATATAAAAGTAAGACAGTCTCTGACCTCAGTAAATCAGTCAGCTATCTTATTATGTAACTGGCACTGTATTAAGTGTTGGGGATACAAAAGCAATTTCTCTCCCAAAGGTGCTTACATTTTAATGAGTCAGATAACACATAAATATATATGGGGTACATGGAAGACAATATGAAAGGCATACACTTGTAGGGGATTGGAAAAAACTTTCTGCTGACAGTGGGATTTGAGCTGTCCTGAAGGAAACCAGGGAAACCAGGAAAAGGAGATAAGGAAGCTGGTCATCCACACAAGGTGACAGGGAGTGCAAAGGCAAAGAGACTGGAGATGGAATATAGTGTTTGAACAACAGTTAATTAGGACAAAATAATTGAATAGTAGAGTGTGTCAAAGAGAATAAAGTATAATGAGTGCTGGCTGAAAAGGTAGGGGCTAAGATTATGGAAAATAGAGGAATTTATATTTGAACTTGGAGGTAATTCGGAGCCCCTGGAACTCAAAGGGGGAGAGTAGGGTAGCAGGAGCATAGTGAAATCTTTTTAGAAAAAAAAACCACCTTGGTAGCTGAATGAAGTATGACCTGGAGAGGAAAAAAAAAACTTGAGACAGGAAGATTAGTTAGAAGGTTGTTGTAATAAAAGGCAAGAAGTGACAACTGTGTCAATAGGATGGGCTCTCTGAGTAGAAAGAATGGTATACACAAAAAAAAAAATGCTGAGAAAATGTACATCCCATCTTTTTTCTATCATTACTATCACCCTCATGGAGGCCTACATCACCTCACTTCTAAACCTTGTAATAGCCTCTTTGTTAGTGTCTCTACCTCAAGTTTCTCCCCACTCCAGGCCATTCTCAACTCAAATGTCAAATTGATCTTCTTAAAAGGCAGGTCTGACCATATTGCCACCACTGTCCCACTACATGCAATAAATACGCTCAACCTCACTTAGAAGCAGCTGATGGTGACTTGATGCAGAAGCAAATGGCAGTGGTAGACATGTTTCCACATTGCTTGTGAGATGAAATCATTTCCAGGCTTAAAATATGGTAGCAACAAGAGCACTGAAAGGTTTTTTGCAAATGAAAATGCAAAATCAGATTTGTGTGTACCCACTTAGCCCCAGAGGGGAGTTACATCTTTGTGAAAATCATTTGAGAATAACTCCAACTTTGAGAACTCTAAAGAAACAAGTTTTCTTGAAGTAGCATGCTCCTTGAAGAAAGAAGAGGGAAGTTCACATAATTATTGTGCAGTTTTCTACATGGAGAGTTAATTCTGTGAATTATTTAAATAGTGCCAGTCTGATAAAAAAAGGTATTACTTGTTCTGTAGTCCCCAAAGTATCTTTACCTTCCAGGAAGAGTCTAAGCCACAGGGTGGCACCATGATTCTGGAACAGATTGTATAGGATACAGTGAGAGAGAAGTTTTCACTGGAATGTCAAGATTTTGCCCAGATAACAACCCTAAATAGATTTTCTTTCTGTAAATGAGCTAATGAGTTATTTGAGTGCTAGGTGTTTTCCAAAACTGTTTATAGGCTTCTACAGATTCTTTGCTTCTTTTGTATTTTCTCTGGGGTTAAGATGTAGGTTGTCACAGATGTGATATGCATTTAATACCCTATGTGCATGTGTGGGAATTGGAGAGTCACTCATATTTGGGGAAACTTATACACAAGCCCATACTCTCAGTATATTTAGAAATTTTCCTGGAGTGCTAGGTGAGAGCCATAAACCAAAGAAAGAAATAAACCCTTTCATACCAGGCTACCAGGACTAAACCTGGTTTATGTCAGCCCAAGGTCTTGGGGGCCATGTGTGACATAATATTTACAAACATATTATGGAATTATACACATTAAAAGCACCTGCATAGAACACAGAATTTTAAACAAAGACAATTCTACTTATTAAAAAAGGAATGATGACAATACTATATACAAAAAGATGACAATGATTAATATTTAAGGAAAAATATGGATTTTCTTAAAGCAATAATCTGACAGAATCCTCTTGAAGATGGACATCAAGGTACACAAGATAGAGAGCTGCATGTTATATATATTTTATAATGATTTACATTTTATATATAATGTATTATGACTATCTACATAAAATGTACATTTGACTCTTATGAAATTGTGCTAATTTTACTCATATCATCATCATTTCTTGATCTTACTTCCCATTTCCTTTTACTTCATTTTCGCTAATTTAGCTCCTTTACACCAGAAACATATGGCAAATTAGATATTAAAATCAGGGGAAAAGCAAGACAAGATAATGAGGATCACCATAAATATTTGTGGGGGTCACAATTCAAAAAATAGTGTCTTAAAGAAAATTTTGTAAATAGAATAAAAATTATAAATTTTGGTACAAAGAATCTGCCTGGCATTCTTTAAAAGTATGTTATGCATTAGCATTTAGAAAAAATAGTACTTTATTTTTTAAAGAAAGAGTCTGCCTATCTCACCCAAGACAGACATGTATTAAATACTCATGGGCCTATGATTATCACAGGAGTTTTGATCTGCTCCATTTATGACCCAAGCCCTTTTACTCCTTTTTAGGTAACCTCCTGCTCTGATAGGATCATTAAATTGATAATTAATTTGATGAAAAGACCCAATCAACAGCTCAGAAAACTCATTCTCAAGAGATTTGTCAGTCTCAGGTTTTCCAGTAGTTGATATTACAGCCATATAAAATATAATACCATACTTGACTTTTTAAAAATTTTTTAACTTTTTCTATTTTTTTTATTTTCTAACTTTTTATTTTTAATTTTTCTGATCTGAACTGGATTACCCCTCTTTAAGTAGCCTGGTGACCCTCCATTCCTAAAGGCTCACCTTTAGGTGTTGGACTTGAAGTAGATAACAAATTTGCTTCAGCACAAAAACTCAAGGAACCTGGCAAATTCAACTTTCTCCAGTAGCAGGGATTAGAGATGTGGACCACTATCCTGAGCATCATAAATATGCCTTTGTAAAAGCTAATCAATGCTAAGTGGTTAAATGGACCTGGGGTTCTAGTTACTGGTCCCTTAACAAATGGTTGGGTCTTGAGCCAGTGGCTAAAACAATGAGAGAAATACAAATCTCTTGTAATATCTGAGAATACTGGGCTGAGAGGAAAGGACATAAAAGGCTCAGTCCTGAGATAGTGGGGTCAGAGAGCCAGAGTAAGGAGAAAGAGGAGACAGAAAGATCTATTAAGAGTCTATCGCAATATTCCATATGAATGCTAATGAGGGCCTACCAGTAGTGGAAATAGCTACAGATTTGGGTGTAATCTGTATGGAGGTAGTAGTTTAAACTGTGGGAGTAATTGAAGTTGCTGATATTATCCCAGGTTTCACTGAGAATTACAGTGTCTAGAATTAGGGAGGTGATAATTTTTCTATAATCTCCCCACTCAGGTCAGATAACATCTGGAGTATAGTTTCAGTTCTGGGTGTCATATTTAAGAAGGACATAGATGAACCAAAAGATATAAAGAAAAGGGTAGTCAGATGGTGAGAGGATTGAAGATTATACCTTGTGAAAATCAGTTGAAAGAACTAAAAGTGTTTAGTCTGGATTGGAGTAGTAAAGATTTAATGCGAATGTGACAGTAGTCTTCAAATATTTAAAAGCAGGTAGGTGACAAAGTCCTTAGAATACTGAGCTTGGAGTGAGGAAGACTTGAGTTCAAATCCAACCTCAGAAATCTATTAATAGTGTGATTTTGGACTAGTCACTTAAAGTCTATTCCCCTCGTTTCTTCAACTATAAAATATGGATAATAATAGCACCTGTATCATAGGGTTGTTGTAAGACCCAACTGATATAATATTAGTAAAGAGTTTAGTACAGTGTCTGGAACACAGTAGCTACCTAATATATGCTAATTCCCTTCCCTGTTTGAAAGATTATCTTATAAAAGAAGGAAAAGACTTCTGTTCACATTTAGAGAAAAGAGTAAAAGCATTAGAAAGAAGTTGGAGAGAGGCATATTTTGTCTTGATGGAAGTAAAGGACTTCCTACCAATCAGAACCATCAATGGGATTCTTCAGCAAACAATGAGTTTATTGGAAACACAAGTCATTGATATTCTACTGTATTACTGTGTAAGGGCAGTTAGGTAGTACAATGGATTGAGTGCCAGTCCTGGAATCAAGAGGACCTAAATTTAAATCTGTCCTCAGTCACTTATTAGTTGTGTGACCCTGGACAAATCACTTATCCTATTTGCCTCATCTGTAAAATGAACTGGAAAAGGAAATGGCAAACCACTTCAGTATCCCCTGCCAAGAAGACCCCCAATGGAGTCATGAAGAGTTAGAAATGACTGAAATGACTCAACAATAACAAAGTGATATATAGGGATTGAGCTAGGTGACCTGTTGGATCTCTTCTAATTGTAATTTTGTAATTCTATAAGATTACAACAGAGAAAAGTAGAGAGGAAAAAGAAATATGGTCCAAAGACAGAAACATGAGAAACAGCCACCATAACAGAAAGTTGGGAAGAGAAAAGGGACCTTAGAAGTAAAATTAGGATTAGAAGAGTAGCACCAAGCACAAGCACCTAGGAAATGTGGTCTCTAAAGCCAGAGGAATAGAACATATCCAGGAAAATGAACTCAATAGTATGAAATGCCACAGAAAGGTCAGGAAGAACAAGACTTGAGGGCAAAAAGGCCACTAATATTGACAAATAGGAGGGTACTGCTGTCTTTTAAAAGACTGTTTTAGTAGAATGAGGGCAGGGGAAAAAGTTATACTACAAGAGTGTGATAACAGTGTAAGTAGTAAGGAAATATGGGCAATAAGTATTGAAAATATTCTGGGGGAAGTTTAACTAGAAAAAGAATGAGAACTCTAAAGGAAAAAGAGGAGTCAGGACTACAGAGATCTAACTATGCTTATAGGAGAGAAGAAAGGAATAAGAAAGACTCATCTTCCTGACTTCAAATATGGTCTCAGATGCTTACTAGCTGTGTGACCCTGGGCAGGTCATTAACCCTGAATGCCTCAGTTTCTTCATTTGTAAAATGAGCTAGAGTAGAAAATGGCAAAACAGCCCATTATCATTGCCAAGTAAACCACAAATGGGGTCACAAAGAGTCAGACATGACTGAAAAAAAATAACTGGATAACAAAGGAATCAATTAATAGGGCAAGATTAAAGATGATAAAGGGAAGGATTAACTGCTGAGAGATAGAGAAATAGAGCGAGAGAGACAGAGACAGAGAAACTCAGAGAGAGAACAGAATGGGACATGAAAGCACAAGAAGATATAACCTTTGTGGAGAAATGTTGGAGTATGGAGGAGGAGAGTTCAGGAGACTTAATATTTATTGAAATTGAAAATAAATACATTTTAGCTGAATCTGAAGATTGGAAAATAAATAAAGCATCCTAAGCAACAGAAATATCATAAGTAAAAGTTATAGAAGCATCAACATAAGTGCTTTAGGAGAAAGACTGCAAATTTATTTGGGTTATTGATAAGATATAGTGGGAGATAGAGCTGAAAAATTTGGTGGGGCCCAAATCCTGGAGAATCTTGATTGACAGATTCATTACAGTAGACACCAAACAGCTATTGAATGGTTTTGATCAGGGAAATCGCATGATCAAAATTGTGCTTTAGAAAAATTAATCTGAGAGTGGTATATAGGATGAATTAAAGTGGGAAAAATTCAGAGATGTTGCAGTCATTTACAGTTTCAGTAGTTTAGTTGAGAAGAAATGAAAAGGTAGGGAAGAAGTAATGAGCATCTGAATTTTGGTAATATTGGTGAAAATGGAAGAAAGTGAAGCAAGGAAAAGCTATTTCAAAAGGAATATTGACAGGACTTGGTGACTCATTGGGGAAGAGAGTCAGCCTGTCAAAGATGAATCCTAGGTTTTGAGTGTGGGTGACAAGGAAAAGGTTGATGGTCATAGAAATAAGGAAGTCATAAGAGGGTTTGGGGGAAGGTGATACGTTTGGTTTTGAACCTGTTGAATTTGAGGTTCTTTTTTATTTTATTATTTTTTTACTAAAGCTTTTTATTTTTCAAAACATATGCATGGATAATTCAACATTAACCCTTGCAAAACCTTGTGTTCCAATTTCCCCCCTTTTCCCTCATTCCTTCCTCCAGATGGCAAGTAGTCCAATATATGTTAAACATGGTAGAAATATGTTAAATACAATATATTCATACATATTTATACAATTATCTTGCTGCATAAGAAAAATCAAATCAAACCGGAAAAAAATGAGAAAGAAAATAAAATGCAAGCAACAACAACAAAAAGTAAAAATGAGATGTTGTGAACCACATTCAGTTCCCACAGTCCTCTCTCTGGGTGTAATTGGCTCTCTTCATTACAAGATCATTGGAACTGGTCTGAATCCTCTCTAAATTTGAGGTTCTGGCAGGAGTAGGTGATATCTACTAGTTATAAATGTAGTTATAAATGTAGAACTGGAAATATGTAGAAACATGGTAACAGGAACATTGACCTGTCATTTCATATAAATCATAACACTTCCTCAGGAAAATATATCTAGTGAACAAAATATAGATCTACTCTGTTCAACTATTTCAACAAAAGCAACTTCCTATGCTGGGAAAATTGGAAACTAGTGTGGAAGAAATTAGGGCTTGACCCATACCTAACACCACATACCAAGATAAGATCTAAATGGGTTCATGATTTGGATATAAAGAGTGATATTATAAGCAAATTAGAAGAACATAGCATAGTTTACCTCTCAGACCTGTGGAGATGGAATAAATTTATGTCCAAAGAAGACCTGGAACTCCTAATTGAACACCAGATAGATAATTTTGATTATATTAAGTTAAAAAGTTTCTGTACAAATAAAACTAATGCAGACAAGATTAGGAGGGAAGCATCAAATTGGGAAATCATCTTTACATTCAATGGTTCTGATAAAGGCCTCATTTCTAAAATATATAGAGAATTGTTTCATATATATATAAGAATTCAAGCCATTCTTCAATAGATAAGTGGTCAAGGGATATGAACAGACAATTTTCAGATGATGAAATTAAAACCATCTCTAGTCATATGAAAAGTTGCTCCAAATCACTATTGATCAGAGAAATGCAAATTAGGACAACTGAGGTACCACTACACCCCTGTCAGATTGGCTAAAATGACAGGAAAAGATAATGATGAATGTTGGAGGGGATGTGGGAAAACTGGGACACTAATACATTGTTGGTGGAACTGTGAACGGATCCAACCATTCTGGAGAGCAATTTGGAGCTATGCTCAAAAAGTTGTCAAACTGTGCATACCCTTTGACCCAGCAGTGTTTTTACTGGGCCTATATCCCAAAGAGATCTTAGAGGAGGGAAAGGGCCCCACCTGTGCAAGAATGTTTGTGGCAGCCCTTTTTGTAGTGGCTAGAAACTGGAAACTGAAGGGATGCCCATCAATTGGAGAGTGGCTGAATAAATTATGGTATATGAATGTCATGGAATATTATTGCTCTGTAAGAAACGACCAGCAGGACGATTTCAGAGAGACCTGGAGGGACTTGCATGAACTGATGCTGAGTGAAACGAGCAGAACCAGGAGATCATCCTACACAGCAACAACAGTATTACATGATGATCAATTCTGATGGACATGGCTCTTTGCAACAAAGAATTGTCTCAAACCAGTTCCAATTGTTCACTGAAGAAAACCATATACACCCAGAGAGAGGGATATGAAATATGGACCACAACGTAACATTTTCATGATCTCTATTGACATTTGCTTGCATTGTGTTGCCTTTCTCTGATTCTTTTTTTTTCTTGTAGATAGGATTTTTCTTGCATAACTTCTCAAGCATTTCAACATTATTAACATGTAGTGGAGTTCCTGCCATCTAGGGGAGGGGAGGGGACTGGGGGTAAAATTTGTAATGGAAAGCTTTGTAAAGATCAATGTTGGGAAACTACCCATATACATGTCATACAAATAAAAAGCTTTAAATAAAAAAAAAGTTTTTGTACAAACAAAACGAATGCAGAGAAGATTAGGAGGGAAGCAATAAATTGGGAAATCATCTTTACATTTAAGGGTTCTGATAAAGGCCTCATTTCTAAAATATATAGAGAATTGTCTCATATTTATAAGAATTCAAGCCATTCTCCAATCGATAAATGATCAAAGGATATGAACAAACAATTTTCAGGTGATGAAATTAAACTAATTCTACTCATATGAAAAGATGCTCCAAATCACTATTGATCAGAGAAATGCAAATTAAGATAACTCTGAGGTACCACTACACACCTGTCAGATTGGCTAAAATGACAAGAAATCATAATGATGAATGTTGGCAGGGATGTGGGAAAACTGGGACACTGATACATTGTTGGTGGAACTGTGAATGGATCCAACTATTCTGCAGAGCAATTTGGAACTATGCTCAAAAAGTTATCAAACTGTGCATACCATTTGACCTAGCAGTGTTTCTATTGGGCTTATATCCCAAAGAGATCTTAAAGGAAGGAAAGGGCCCCACATGTGCAAGAATGTTTGTGGCAGCCCTTTTTGTAGTGGCTAGAAACTGGAAACTGAATGGATGCCCATCAATTGGAGAATGGCTGAATAAATTATGGTATATGAATGTTATGGAATATTATTTTTCTGTAAGAAACAACCAGCAGGACAATTTCAGAGAGGCCTGGAGAGATTTGCATGAACTGATGCTGAGTGAAACAAGCAGAACCAGGAGATCATTATACATGGCAACAACAAGACTATAAGATGATCAATTCTGATGGACGTGGCTCTCTGCAACAAACAGTTCTAATTGTTCAGTGAAGAAAGCCATATATACCCAGAGAGAGGGATATGAAATGTGGACCACAACATAACATTTTCATGCTCTCTATTGATGTTTGCTTGCATTATGTTTCCTTTCTCTTATTTTTTTCTTGTAGATACGATTTTTCTTGCACAACAATGATAAGGGTGGAAATATGTATATATATATATATACATATATATATATATTCGATTTGTCAAGTATTTTAACATAATTAACATGTAGTGGATTTCCTGCCATCTAGGGGAGGAGTGGGGACTAAGGGGGAAAATTTGTAACAGAAAGCTTTGTAAGGGTCAATGTTGAAAAATTACCCATACATATGTTTTGCAAATAAAAAGTTTTAATAAAATTTTTTTAAATAAATAAATAAAAATAAAAATATGCAGCCTGATGGGAGGCAGCTAGGTGACAAAACTGGATAAAGCACTGGCCCTCTAGTCAGAAGGATCTGACTTCAAATCCAGCCTCAATAATTACTAACTGTGTGACTCCAGGCAAGTCACTTAATCCAATTGCCTTAAAAAAATATCCTACCTGAAACAGAGTAAACAGCAAAAGAAATACCAATATAGTAGAGCCCTGAAGTCCTTAATGTGAGTCAAAATCCTCCTTGAGACACTTACTAGCAGCATGACTCTGCACAATTCATTTAACTTCTCTCACCTTAGTTCTCCATCTGTAAAATGGAGATAACACTTACAATAGAGTAATTATTGTGCTTTGCAAACTTTAAAGTGCTAAATAAATCTTTGCTATTATTATTATTTCACTTTATAACCTGAACTCAAAGAAACCTGTTTTCCCTCTATTTTCCTTGATAATAGTTTTTCTAAATAACTGGTTGATCATGTAAAACACAAAAGGGGCTAAAGAAGGACCTACATATGTAAAATGGTTCACTTTTTAATTTTTTTAAAATATTATTTTATTTTTCCAAATACTGTATACATTCTCTCCTGGTTCTGATCACTTCACTCAGGATCAGTTCCTGTAAATCTTTCTAGGCTTTTCTGAAATCATCCTGCTCATCATTTTTTATAGAACAGCAATATCCCATTACATTCATATCCGTAACTTATTTAGTCATTTCCCAACTAATGAGCATCTACTCAATTTCCATTTTCTTGCCATAAAGTGATTCATTTTATTAGCTGTTCCCTTATGTATAAAATGAGCTAGAATGGCAAACTCTTAAGTATTTTTTTTGACAAGAAAACTCCAAAAGGGATCAACTCAACAACAATGGCAACATGAATGAAACTCCATTGTGTAGAATTGTAATGTTTGCAAAATATTTTCTTTACCCAGTGAAATAGGTAATGAAAAATTTATTATCCCTATCATATGATTATAGAAATCTGACACATAATAAGGCTGCATGTTTTATATGAGATCATACAGCCACTTAGCTTTGGTGGTGGGATTCAAACCTTTGTACAATGCTTTGACTTATACTATGTTCCCAGTTTCCTATATTTGTAATTTGCTCACTGTTTTTTAATCATTTTTTTGTTTCTAAATTCCATTTTGTTTTGATGTTAGTTCCAAATTCTCACCCACCTCCCTCTTTCTCCCCCACCCATTAAGAAGACAAGAAAAATAAAACTCTTTACAAATATGTATAGGCATGCAAAACAAATTTCCATATTAACCATGTTCCAAGAAAAAAAAAAAAGAAAGAAAATATGCCTCAATCTTCACTTTCAGTCCATTATTTCTCTTTCTAGAGGTAAGTAGCATATTTAATCATGAGTCCTTTGGAATGATGTCTTGTATATCAAATTTAAGTCTTTCAGAGTTGTTTATCTTTACAATATTACTGCTACCATATAAATTGTTTTCCTGGTTTTGTTCAGTCTTATTGCATCAATTAATACAAGTTTTTTCAGGTTTTTCTGAAACTATTTCTTTCATCCTTTTTTTATAGCACACTAGTATTCAATCACAATCATATTGATGTTTGCTTGCATTTTTGTTTTCCTTCTCAGGTTTTTTTTTTCTTTCTAATCTGATTTTTCTTGTGCAGCAAGGTAACTGTATAAAATATGTGTCCATATATTGGATTTGACATATATTTTAACATATTTAACATGTATTGGACTACCTGCCATCTAGGGGAGAGGATGGGGGAAAGGAGGGAAAAATTTGGAACAGAAAGTTTTGCAGGGTAAATGTTAAAAAATTACCCATGCATATGTTTTGTAAATAAAAAGCTTTTTTAAAAAAATCATATACCATAACTTTTTTTAGCTGTTCTACAATTGATAAGCATCGCCTCTTCATTTCCTCACTTCATTTTTTTGGGGAGGCAATTAGAGTTAAATGACTTGCCCAAGGTCACACAGCAGCAAATATTAAGTGATTGAGTCTGGATTTGAACTCAGATCCTCCTGAATTCAGGGCCAGTGCTCTATCCACTGTGCAATCTAGCTGCCCCTCTCAGTTTTTCTTAAATTTGCATTTTTCCAATTATCAATGACTTAGAGAATTTTTTTTCCTCTCTCTCTCTTTTTAAGGCAACTAGTAAGTGTCTGAGGTTAGATTTAGACTCAGGACTTACTGATGTCAGGGCTAATGCTCTGTCCACTGTACCACTTACCTCCCATTGAAATAATTCTTTTATTTTTACTTATTTATTTGCTGAGGCAGTCAGGGTTAAGTGACTTGCCCAAGGTCATACAGCTAGGAAAAGTGTCTGAGGCTAAAGTTAAACTCAGATCCTCCTGACTTCAGGACTGGTACTCTATCCATTGAGCCACCTAGCTGCCTTTCCCTTGATATAATTCTTAATAGCTTTGATTTCTTCCTCTGAAAACTACTTACTCATATCCTTTGACTATTTATCTGTTGGGGAAGAGATCTTGTATTGTAAGTGTGTTACTATATCGTAAATTTGAATCAGTTCCCTATATATTGAGACTTTAAGCAGAGAAACTTGCTGCAAAGATTTCTTCCAAGTATCCTACTTTTCTTTCAATTTTAGCAGCATTGCTTTTATTTGTATAAAAGCTTTTTAGTTTTATATAATCAAAATGATTGATTTTATTTCTTTTGAATCTATTTCTTATTTGGTCATTAACACTTCCTCATCCATAAATCTGACCGGCAATTTTTTCATTCTCCACTAATTTACTTATGATATCAGTTTTTATGTCTCATTTTGAGCTTTTTGGGGGAGGGCATACAATATGAGATGTTGGTCTATGACTAATTTCTGCCAAACTAATTTTCGGTTTTCCCAATAATTTTTGTCAGAGAGTGAATTCTTTCTCCCATAATTGGGATCTTTGAGTTTATAAAAGACTATGTTACTGTGCTCATTTGCTTCTCCTATTCAGTTATCCTGATCATATCCTGATCACCTTCTATATTTATTACCCAGTACCACATTGATTTGATGAGTATAGTTTTATACTATACTATACTTTGTACTATCATTATTTCCAAAGTAGTTTCAGAGGAGAGATCTATTTGGAGATTTTCTGGGCTAACGTGTACAAGTCCCTGACTCAGATTTGGGTCCATTGGTTTATGTTTAGGTTGAATCTCAGTAAAGTATTGCTGGACTTCGAGACAACCTTTGGGAGATTCTGCAAGTTCAAATTAACTGAACTGCTGGCACTCCTTTGGTTTTCATCTTCTGCCCTGGATTTTCCATTGCAGGTTTATGTCCAGGGTGAAAGATGAGAAATGAATTACTGCTCTGTTCTTACGTTCAGAGCCACACAGCTATGTGTGGAATTCATTGTGGGCTCAGTACCCACCTAGGGCCTAATTTTTGGTCACAGCCACTCTTCTCCACCCTGAATTTGTGACCCAGAACTGGGTAATGGGAGACAGAGCTATAAGATGGTTCCCATTCCTGTTCCCAGCACTAATTCAGGGATCCTGGAATCTCTGTCTTTACTTTCCTAATGGTATATTAATGCTCTTGTCCTGTTGCCTCTATGCTGCAATTGCTACCAACAGGCTTCATTCCTGGACAACCTCCACCCCACAGTGGCTAAAGGGTGTCTGTCTTACTAAGCTTGCTTAAACTGGAAAATTGATTCACTGTGACTTTTTCTTAGTTTTTCTAATCAGAATTCAGAATTTTCTAGGGCATTAAGAAGGAAGTATTTTTGAAAGAGCTAGGGAAAAATTCTGACTCATTTCAGTATCTTGTCTCCTCTCTCCTTTGACTGCTGTTGTAATGAAGACAAGTTCATGCCCATAATTCATTAATGTGCTTAGCTGATGTAAATCTCTTGCTTGAAAGAGGCTAAAGAGCCTACATCTTGGAGAGATGTGTAATAGAAGTACCTTGAGAGAGGAAGCTGTATGAGATGTTCAGGAAGGACTAACATCTTGTTAGTGTGAGGGCTTGCTGAGTCCTTTCCAGGGCTGCTCATCTATATTTGCTGTCTACCTATCACCCAACTCTCACTTGTAGCTCTAAGATGTAGCATGTGCATTGGCCACATCCTAATTAACCATTTTGACCTTTATGAATTCTGAAAGGTTAGGAGAGCAAATCTCTAGAGTTCCAGAGTTCTTGAGTCTGAGCCCCTGGTGGTTTTGCAGCCTGCTCAGCATCAATGCCTTAAGAAGTCAGGTATGACAATACAAGGACTCTTCTAGCATTGATGCTACACTTGGATGGAAACTTGGCTGGACAAATACTATGTGGAGACAGAACTAAATTGGAGGCTACTCCCAAGAGACTGATGCAGCATAGAGGAGAATATGCTTCCAAAGTGCTGAAGTAAAATGCTTGAATTTTTGTTCTTGTTATATCTTCAAAGAAGATATCCCATTATAAAAGCTAATTGATATTAAGAGGGTTAAATGAACCCAGGGTGCTAGCAAATGACTACCTAATATCGAGGGGAACGCAGCCAAACAGGACTAGAGATGATAAGATTAGAGAAGAGACACCTCCCCAACCCTCAGGATACTCTAGGATCCTATAAGGGGAGGTGTCATTTAGCTGGCCCTGGAAAGAAAGATTCAGAAAGTACTCACCAATTATATTTTATATATAATTATCTGTGTGTTCAGTCATGTCTGACTCTTCATGACCCTACTTGGGGTTTTCTTGGCAAAGATACTGGAATGGTTGGTTATTTCCTTCTCCAGTCCATTTTATAGATGAGGAAACCAAGGCAAGCAGGGTTATGACTTGCCCATCTAGAAAGTATCTGAGGCCAGATTTGAACTCACATATTCCTGATTCTAGGCCTGAGAGTAAAATGGAAATGAAGTGAGCAGTGTGTCTTGGGTTCCTCAAGATACAGCATTCCTGAGGCAACTAAGTGGTATGTTACATAGAGCACTGACCCTGGAATCAGGAGAACCTGAGTTCAAATTTGACCTAAAGACACTCAGAAATTTCATGATTCAGGGCAAGATACTCAATCCTAATTGGCTTAAAAAAAAAAAAAAAAAAAAGGAGGAAGAAGGAAAGAGGAAAGAGGAAGGAAGAATAATATTTTTTTAAAAAAGATATTATAGGGGCAGCTAGGTGGCGCAGTGGATAGAGCACCAGCCCTGAAGTCAGGAGGCCCTGGGTTCAAATTTGGTCTCAGACACTTAACATTCCCTAGCTGTGTGACCCTGGGCACGTCAATTAACCCCATTTGCCTCAACAAAAAAAGCAAAAAAAAAAAAAAAAAGATATTATATTCCTTGGAAGGGTCTCACTAATCAATGAGCAGATCACAGAGTGAAGTTATTGTTATTCTTAGGTGGGCAAAACACCTGGTGGGGAGGGGAAGCACATAGTAGAGTGAGCCAGAAGTGAATGCTTTTCTATTATTTTTTGAGGAAACCCTAGACATAAGCTAAACATAAGTTTTAAGTGATCTTCCACAGGGAGATAGGATGGGGGTGTAAAGAAGCCGAGTCTGAGGGAAAAAAAATTTAAGATCCTCAAATCTGAACTCATAAAAATAGGCCAGGAACAATTTCAGAGAAGATTAGCCCTTAAAGATAATCTTCAAGCTCTTTTTTCTCAGACTGTCTGGCTTTTTCAACCACCCACCCCCAAACCCTAGGGAGGATCATTTAAATCCTGCATTTGACTCATGGAGCATCTACCCAAAAGGATTGCAAAGTATTGAATATGTAATGAGAATCAAATGCAAGTGTGTATTGTCATAGTCTTTAGTCCAGTTAGGCTTTCCTAGAAGGCCAAGACTTCCCCTTCTGGAGAAAATCAGAACATGCCCCAGTCCCTCTTTCACATGAAAATACTTTAAGTACTTGAAGGCAGTCATTATATTCTCCCCAAGTCTTCTCCCAAGATAAATGTCCTCTATTCCTTCAAGATTTGTAAAATATGGACCTGCTATTCACCATCCTGTTTGTTCTTTTTTTGGATACTCTTCATCTTATGCATGTTTTAAAAAAAATTATGGCTCCTAGAACCAAATACAGTACACTAGATGTGATCAATTGTACATCTCTGACAAGTTTTCATTCACCTTCTGCTTAAAGATTTCCAGTAGGGGAGAATCTTTCAGAGTAACTACTTTTTGGAATTAGAGTAACTTTATTAGAATAACTACTTTTGGACAGATTTGATTGTTAGGAAGTTTTTTTGTTTGTTTTTGTTTTAAATATAGAGACAATATCTATTTCTCTGCAACTTTCACTCATTCTCCTAATTCTACTCCTGGGGTTGATCAGGAAAATTTTATCACTTTGCATTTAAGTTTAGGTTTTTTTTTTTCTTTCCCCACTTAACAAACATTTATGGTTTCTCTCACCCACCCAACTCAACCCCACCCCAAACAAATTCTTATGAACTGTATACATAATCAAGAAAAAAAATCCCTTATTGGCTGTTGTTAAAAATGTATCTCTTGGACAGTTAGTTGGTTAGAGTGGATAGAGCACCAGTCCTAAAGTCAGAAGAACCTGAATTCAAATTTGGCCTCAGACACTTAACACTAGCTGTGTGACCCTGGGCAAGTCACTTAACCCCAATTGTCTTAGCAAAAAAAATAAAAGTACCTCTCTGCAGCTTGAATCCATCACCTCTCTGTCAGGGGGTAGGTAGCATACTTTATCATTGGTCCTCTGGAATCATATTTGATTATTGCATTGATCAATTCTTGTGTTTTTCAAAGTTTTTTGTTTCTACAATGTTGTTGCATAAATTGTTCTCCTGGTTCTATTGACTTCATTCTCAATCAGTTCATACATGCCTTCCCAGTTTTCTCTTAAGCTATCTCTTTTGTCTTTTCTTAAGACTGAATAGTATTCTATTACAGTCATATATCATAATTTGTACAGTTTTTCCCCAAATGAAAGGGTAACCCCTTAGTTTCTAGTTTGTGATGGTCACTACAAAAAGAACTCCTAAAAGAACTGGTTGCTTTTTCACTTGACAATCCATCAGGTACCTTGACTGCTTCTCTATCCCCTTTCAGTCATTCTTCTATAGTTTAAATATCCCTATTTCCTTTAATTGATTCTCCTATAGCATAATTTCTAGTTCCCTCATAATCCTGGTCACCTTTCTTTGCTTGTCTACATATCTGTGAGTGTCTTTCCTAAAATGTAGTACCCAATACAATAATTTGTATTGTATACAATAAGTATAAGTATACAATAAGTATACAATAAGTATAAGTACTGAATACAATAATTTTAGATGTGGTCTTTACAGGTCAGAATTTATGAGGATTATCACTTCCCTCATTCTGATTGCTATGACTTTAATGAATGCAAACTAAAAATTACCTGGATTTTTATGCCTTCTGAATCAGTGTTGATCCCAGTACTTAGCATAGTAACTGTCACATTATAGGCACTTCCTAAATGCTTATTGATAGAAACATTGAGGTTGAAGTTACACCTTCCCATTCTATACTTGTGCAGCAAGGTTTTTCATCCCAAATATATATTTCATCATATCAGATTTGGCCCATCTCTTCAGCCTATCAGGATATTTTTAAATTCTGAATTTCTCATCTAACATGGTTGCTATCCTTTTCTACTTTGTATTATCTGTAAATTCGATAAGCATACCATGTATGTTTTTATCCACATCATTAATAAAAATGTTGAATAATATAGGAGCAAGGATAGATCACTGGGGCATTCAATTAGTGAACTCCCTCAATGTTTACATCAGTCCATTAATGACTACTCTTTGGATTCAAACAGTTCCAAATAAAAATAACTGTACTATCATCTGGCCACATTTTTTTTTAGAATAGCATGAGGGATTTTGTAAAATGTTTACTTCGGTTTAGTTATTCTATGTCAATGACATTTCCTTGACCTATCTATCTAATAACCCTGTCAAAAAAAAAAAAAAAAAGGAAATGCTATTAGTTTTGAGGAATCTTCCATGCTTCAGGATTTTCTTCTTTTTAAATTAAATTTCTTTTTTTCCCCCCATATAATAAACATCTAGCCCTTTTCCCTCTTCCCTCATCCAGGAAAAAAGAAAAACAAAATCTTCACAGAAAATACATATAATCACACAAAATAAATCCCTACATTGGCCATGTCCAAAAATATGTATTTCACTCTATATCTAGTCCAGCACCTTTCTCTCAGGAGGTGGGCAGTATAATAAAATACTTTTCCTCAGGGAACTTAGGTGATCATTGCATTGATCAGAGTTCTTAAGTCTTTCAAACTTTTTATTTTTGCAATGTTGTTTGCATAAATTGTTTCCCTGTTTTGCTTACTTCATTCTATATCAATTAAAAATGAAGCTTAAGTGATACCACTCCTCCCAAACTCTTCCCTTTTACATGTTGCTCCCTGATTGTGTGAGAAAATATGTTCCTTTATCTACCAACATTTCTCTCATTTTCTTCCTAACTTATCTCCCTCTTCCTCCACTTTCCTTTCTTCTTTTAAGCTCATCACAATATGAACTTGGCTCTTTTCAACAATGAGGTGATTTGGGCCAATTCCAATAGACTTATGATGGAAAGGGCACTGAATTGGATCATAACATAGAATTTTCACCTTTTTTGTTCTTGCTTGCTTATTTTTTTTTCCTTTTTGGTCTAATTTTTCTTGTGCAGAATGATAAATGTGAAAATATGTTTAGGATATGGAATATAGAAGAAAGCTATATTGGATTATTTGCTATCTAGGGAAGAGAGATTGGGGGCAGGAAGGAAAAAAATTTGGAATACAAAATTTTACAAGGATGAATGTTGAAAATTATCTTTGCATGTATTTTGAAAATAAAAAGCTATTATTAAAAATAAAAATAAATGATTATGCAAAAACAAAAGGATCATTACAATATAAGTCACTGCCAAGCTCTCTACTAATTTGACTCCCTCTATGATAACTGCTTTTATTATGTTTCTCAAGAGATGCTTCTATCATATCCTCCTTTCTCCTCCTCATTAGAATACTACATCCCTACAAAAATCTTTTTCAATTTCTCATTTATATTTACTTATGTTTCTCTTTACTCCCATGTTTGAATTTAAAATTTTCTACTCATTTCTTGTTTTTATATCAGGAATGCTTGGATGCCCCCTTTTTCATTAAAGATCCATTTTGCTGAATAATTTATTCTTGGTTGTAAACCTTTGTATTTTGCCTTTTGAAATATTGTATCCTCATGTCCTCTGCATTATTTGTAGTGGTTTTTGCTAAATCTCATGTGAAGCTGACTGGTTCCTCAATATTTTAAACTCCTTTTTGGCTGCTCACTACACACACACACACACACACACACACACACACACACACGCAACACTGAAATTCTGGTATTTGGTTATGACATTCCTGTGGATTTTCATTTGGGGATTTCTTCCTGGAGGTGGCCAATAGATTTTGCCTATATTCCCTTTGCCCTCTGATTCTAAGAGATTTGGTCAGTTTTCTTTCCTGATTTCTTGAAATCATGATGTCAGGCTCTTTTTTTTTTTTTTTTTTTTATGACTTTCAGATAGTCCAGTGATTCTTAAGTTAGATTTTGTTGATTTGTTTTGCAATCTAGCAATGGGAAACTTTTTTTTAAGATGAAGAATCTTACATTTTTCCTATTTTTCAATATTTTGACTTTTAAAAAGTATTTGATATTGTCTCATAAAGTCATCTACTTCTGTTTTAAAAGCCCATGACGATACAATTTTGCCCATTTACTTGGGCAAAATATTGTACCTCTTATGATGAACTATTAATTCTTTTTCCAAGTCTTTCCTCCCTAACTCTCACTTCTTTTCCAATTTTTTCCTCTCTCATTTTGTTTACAATAACATTTGCATTCTTTTTTTTTTTAAGGAATTTTAATTGATCTTGTGGTCAAGCTATGTGTTTCTTTGATGCTTTTTGGGTGGGTATTTAGAAGTTGTCCTCATTAATTATTCTTACTCTGATTTTGCCTTTGCCATCAAAAATGTTGATTAAGGCAAGTTCTGTGGTCTTTTGGTGTTTTTGTTGTGGCAACAGATTGACATCAGTTAAACATCATATTATTATAAGAGGTGTTGATGTATTTCTCTGTTTTCCAATTTTCATTGATAACTAATTGTTTAAATAGTTCAGTACTGTGTTGTTTCAACTGCATGTATATATTTTGTTATTATTATTCTTGCTTCTTACTAACTCTAGTCTTTGCCTTGACAAGTCAGTGCACAGGAGTAAAAGAGGGGGAAAGAGCTGTGTTTGTATGATATGGAAATTCAGTAAAAAAGCTGAATTGTGCAAGAAATATAAAACAAATTCCTTAGCCTGTCAAAATATATGCAATGTCCTAAATGATTAAGCCTATTGCTTAATTCTTGAAAATACATGCATCAGCATGAGGAAAGAAAACATTATTAAAACATTCACAAAATATTATGGATCTTGGGAGGACATTCCATTCAAATAAATGGTCTGTCAATTAGTCTGATTTCCACAATATATTCAACTCTCTCTGGATATGAAAATCTCTTTTAATATCTGGACATGTGATTTTATCCATGTAGGAAGCTTCCCTCTCACTCCTCTACCCCCTAATGATGAACTTCTTCTTCTTCTTACTATTATTATCATTATCATCATCATTATTATACATGTATATTCTTTTTTTATATGTATTTGTTGTCTATGTGGGTAAACTCCCCCAGCCATCTGTTGACAGGTTCCAGGCATGCTGCTTCAACTCACTATATGGATTGTTGTACCTCTCTTCAGCTTCAAGGTGGAATTATCCTGATTTGGACAAGGCAGCTGAAGAGAGTCCCTGGGGGGGGGGGTGCTTACCTATGCTTCTTATTTTATTTCCAGATCAATTCACTATGTAAATGGTTCTAATTCCAGATGCCTTAATTTCTTTATGTTTTATTTTCCCCATTAGACTATAAACTCTTTGAATTTAGGGACTATTTTGTTTTCTTTTATTCATATTCCCAGAACTTAACCCAATGTCTTGCAACACTAAAAAATAAATGTTTTCTCTCTCTGTCTCTGTCTCTTTCTCTCTGTCTTTCTGTCGCTACATGTCATTCTGATCCTGGATGTTCCTGACACTCCAAAGGTGGTCTTCTATCAAATGTGTGCTCTATGTCCTCAGTCCCACTTGTTTGCAGTCTTAGTTTTGAGTTACACCTAGGCTGGCTATCACTTTCCACTTCCTAGTCAGTCAAGTGCTAAATTGAGGGTTTCTGTTTCCTCAGGGCCAAGACAGCTAGAGAACTAAGATGGATTCAGTAATCTTCCTTCCACTTCCAACCTAGTCCAACATTTCAATCTAGGACAGTCTTTCTTATTTTTTTTTAAATTAAAGCTTTTTAATTGCAAAACATATGTATGGGTAATACTTCAACAACAAAGCTTTCTGTTAGGGGAAGCTAGATGGCGCAGTGGATAGAACACCAGCCCTGAAGTAAGGATAGACCTGAGTTCAAATGTGGTCTTAGACACTTAATACTTCCCAGCTGTGTGACCCTGGGCAAGTCACTTAATTGCCTTAGCAAAAAAAAAAAAAGAAAAAGAAAAAACAACAACAACAATAAAAACAAAGCTTTCTGTTACAAATTTTTTCCCTCCTAGTTCCCATCCCTCCCCTAGATGGCAGGAAGTTCACTACATGTTAATTATGTTAAAATACTTGACAAATAGAATATATGTATACATATTTCCACACTTATCATTGTTGTGCAAGAAAAATTGTATCTAAAAGAAAAAAAAATCAGAGAAAGGAAACACAATGCAAGCAAACATCAATAGAAAGCATGAAAATGTTATGTTGTGATCCACATTTCACATCCCTCTCTCTGGGTGTATATGGCTTTCTTCACTGAACAATTGGAACTGGTTTGAAGCATTTCATTGTTGAAGAGAGCCATGTCCATCAGAATTGATCATCATATAGTCTTGTTGCTGTGTATAATGATTTCCTGGTTCTGCTCATTTCACTCAGCATCAGTTCATGCAGGTCTCTCCAGGCCTCTCTGAAATCTTCCTGCTGGGCGTTTCTTATAGAACAATAATATTCCATAACATTCATATACCATAATTTATTCAGCCACTCTCCAATTGATGGGCATCCATTCAGTTTCCAGTTTCTTGCCACTATAAAAAGGACTTCCACAAACATTCTTGCATATTGGTCCCTTTCCTTCAAGATCTCTTTGGGATATAGGCCCAATAGAAACACTGCTGGGTCAAATGGTATGCACAGTTTGATAATTTTTGGGGCATAGTTCCAGATTGCTCTCCAGAATGGTTGGATCCGTTCAGAGTTCTACCAACAATGTATCAGTGTAGGACAGTCTTTCTTGATCATTAATACCAATGTTCATTTTCCTTTTCATAAAAATTGTGATCCGGCTTCTCTCCACATGAGTCATTTTCTGGCTCCAATAGTCATCGCTCTCTCTGTGTCTCTGTCTGTCTCTCTCTCTTCTTGAACCCTAGAATATTTATTAAGTTTCCTCAGTTAACACTCATATATTATTTTGTAAAACAATTTTTCAAGAGGAACCATTACTTGATCATAGTTGTAGAAACACAGTACAAAATTTACCTACCCCGACATATCCCTCTATTGTGGTGAAGAGAAACTCCAGGGTATCAACATGGCCCTGGTGCTAATAGTTATGGACAAGATATTAGTGAAAAGGAATTTGCCACAATTCAAATATCAAGTGGATCTAGAAGTGCTTTTTCTGAGAAGTAAGAGGAGAACACAAAAAGACAACTTTGATCTGAATTATTATCTGCTATGCTGGTTGCATGCTGCTGAAGGGTCAACTCACAAAGGAATTAACATAGCCCTAAAGTTATAGGTTCTCTTCTCCTCTCCTCTCCTCTCCTCTCCTCTCCTCTCCTCTCCTCTCCTCTCCTCTCCTCTCCTCTCGTCTCCTCTCCTCTCCTCTCCTCTCCTCTCC
>JAJPUD010000284.1:200296-264303 GCA_023553655.1 Myrmecobius fasciatus
TCTCCTCTCCTCTGCTCTCCTCTCTCTCTTCTCTTCTCCTCTCTTCTCTTCTTCTCTCCTCTCCTTTCTTCTCTTCTCTCCTGTCCTCTTTTCTCTTCTCTTCTGCTCTGTCCCTTTGTCTCTCTTTTTCACATACACACACACACAAACACACACAAAACCTGTAAACACTGTCTTTTGGGGGAAAAGTAGTTTAGCACCAGTTTTTCAAAGAAGCAGATATCAATAGCAACTCAGTAGAGAAGGAGGAGGTGTCAGTGGAAGCTAATAAAGCAGCTAGAAGACATAAGCTGCCCTACGAGGGAACAACCAAAGGAGTTTAAACTTGCAAACTCTTCCAGTAGAGACACGAGTATGAATCATCTTTGTTATAAGTGTTCACTTTTCCATTGGTAGCATGGTTGTCTGTGGGAAAGTGTGTCTTTTATTTATTATATTGGGGAAGGAATGGATTTGTCATGTTCTTTACCTTGCTATTATATTTTGTTGAAATGTTTTGCTCCCAGTGACTATGTCTAATGAAATGGAAAATTCAGAAGGATGTATAAGAGTTATGGTTTCAAATAGATGCTAACTCAAAAGATACCTTGAACTTAAGTGTAGTTTTCAAAAGAACCTAGGCTTCATGCGCCTATATTTGATCTCCCCAAAAAGAATGTATTCTCCTCCAGAGCAAAGACTGTATTTTGTATTCCTCAGAGCACTTCATATAGTATTTATATAGAGTAGATATGAAAAAAGAATTTTTGATTAATTTATTGGTTGCTTTTACTTGTAATCTTTCATGTAAATAAAAATATAACCCAATATGACTAAAATCTAATTAGTAATCATATACTACTAATAATACTATCTATAATAGTTGATAAAATTATCCAAAATAATTCAAACTATTTTATAATATTAATAATTACTATAGAATAATTAGTAAAAATTATTAAAAACCTATATAGTATTACCCCCTATCAAATGTCTATTTTATCATCATGGAAATTATCATGGCCACTGAGGATAGCTGAACATACTGTGACATAAGAATGCAATAGGAGAAGATTTCAAAGAATTTGAGGTAGTATGAGCTGATGTAAAGTGAGTAGAATAAGAAAAACAATATATGCAAGAACAGCAATATTATTAAAAATAATTACTTTGAAAGATTTAAGGACTCTGATCAATGCTTTGATTAATTATGTGTATCCACCTCCTGATAAAGAAATGATATTTACAACAGAGACATGTATAATTTTTAATATCGCCATGGTGTAGATTCATGTTTTTGAGGATGTTTATTTATTGCAAGATTTTTTTCCTTTTCTGTTTTTTTTTTAATTGAGGAATAGGGTGCAGGGGAAGGGAATTTGGCAATAAAGATGCCCTCCAACAAGGCCATTGTAACACTTTTTTTTCTTGGCACACAGAAGAAAAGAAGTTCAAAAGGAATCACAGACAATCAGGAGAGTTTTTAAAGTAAAATGTGAAATTTACTATTTATATTTTGGGGAAAAAAGAATGAAATGGAAGTCCATGATTTTTTATAGAATCCTCTTTTTGTGTTCAGTTGTATGTATAAGAATGTTCCTTTTTGTTTTTGTTTAATTCTGAAAATTCTTTACAATAATAAGGAAGAAGGCGCCCTTCCAAAAGCTAGCATATAAATATCATTTTGATGCCTAAACTAGGATAAGACAAAGCAAAGAAATAAAACCATAGACCAATATTCCTAATAAACATTGATGCAAAAATAGAAAATAATATATTAACAACTAGGGTATAATAATATATTAGAAATATTTTATGTTAAATTGAGTTTATGCTAGGATTTCAGAGTTGGTTCAACAAAAGAAAAACTATATAGTAAATTATGGGTATGATAATAATACAAAGAATAAAAACCACATAATTATATCAGTAGATACTGAAAACATCTTTTAACAAAATATAATATTCATTTTGATTAAAAACATTAGAAATCTTTTTTCTAAATTTTTAAAATTTTCTTAGAAAGCATTTTTCTAAATTCAACATTATATGTAATGGGTAAAAGTTAGAGCCTTTCCCAATAAGATTAAGAGTAAAACAAGATTGAATATTATCATTGTTACCATTTAATATAATGCCAGAGTTCTAGCTACAGCACTATCATATGAAAAAGGAATAAGTATAGGCAAAAATAAAAGAAAATTATCACTTTTTTGCAGATATGATGTATTTTCAAAACCCTAGAGAGTCTGCTAAAAACTGAAATAATAACTTTAACAAGCTATAATATAAGGAAATAATATAAATCATAGACATTTTTAAATACTTAATGAATGAAACTTAGTAAGAAGAATTGGAAAAAGAAATTTCATTAAAAATAATTATATATGCTTTAAGATATTTGAGAGTATATCGATCAAGATTGATTCAGAAAATATAGAATATAACTACAATATAATACTTTATTTCTTCCATTTAGTGAAGCATTTCAAGTTAAGTGACTTGCCCAAGGTCCCAAAACTAGCTAATAAGTATCAATTGTCTAAAGGCTACATTTGAACTCAGGTCCTCTTGACTCTAGGGCCTATCAGCTGCCACCTAGCTGCCCTTAGAATAGACCCTTTGTAAAAATAAAGATCTCAATAACTGGAGAAACATTCGTTGCTCCTGGGTTAGTCAAGTCCACATAATAAAAATGACAAGACTACCCAAATTAATTTATTTATTCAGTACTGTACTAGTCAAACTCCCAAAAGAATATTTTATACAGCTAGAAACAATAATAAAATTCATATGTAGGATCAAAAGATCAAAATTCTTGAGAGTAATAATAAAAAGTGGAAAGGAAGGGTTGTCTGTCAATACCAGACCTCAAACTTTATTACAAAGAAATAGTCATTAAAAAACAATTGTTACTGGTTAAGAAAGAGAAATAAATTAGTGGAACAGAATAGTTATATAGCATGCAAAAGCAAACAAACAAATAAAAAGAGTATTAAGCTGTTTGATAAACCCAAAAACCCCAGTTCCAAAGGAAGGACTCACTATTTGACAAAAACTGCAACAACACTTCATATGTACTCTAAAACAATCTCCAAATGGATAAATGCTGTAGATGTAAGAGGTCATATCATAAACAGAAATTCTCTCTCAAATCTTCAGATAGGAGATGAGTTTTTTACCAAATCAGTAATAGGTAGGATCATAAAATAAAGCTGACAATTTTGATAATATAAAATTCAAAAATTTTTGTGCCAACAAATCTAAAGTGGTAAAAATTAGAAGGAAAACATAACTAGGGGTGAGGGTGGGGAAAAGAAATCTGCAATAGCTTTCTCTGATAAAAGTCTAATTTTCATGATATAGAAAGAATTGATAAAAATTTATAAGACTAAGCATTCCCCAGGAGAAAAAAAGCAAAAGAATATTTAAAGGTAGTTTTCAATGGAAGAAATCTAAATTGTTAACAACCATGAAAAAATGCTCCAAATCACTAATAATGATAGTAGTATCAATCAATACATCTTTGAGATTCCAACTTATACTTATCTGATGGGCAAACAAAAGAGGTAAATAAATATTGGGTGACTTACAGGAAAAGTTATACTAACCCACTGTTGGTTTAGCTATGAATTGGCTTAGCTGTTCTGAAAAACAATTAGAAACTGCCCAAAAGGTTACCAAATTGTGCATACCCTTTGACTCAGATATACCACCAGTAGGCCTAACCCAAAGAAATCAAAGAAAAAGTAAAAAGATTTATATGTTCAAAAATATTTATAGCAGTTCTTTCCATGGTAGCCAAAAATTGGAAATTAGGGGAGTATCATTCTGGTAGGGAAAGGCTAAATAAATTGAGGTATATGAATGTAATGAAATATTATTGTGCCATAAGAAATGATGAAGTAGACAATTTCAGAGGAAACTTGAAAGACTTATGAATTAAAGTTGAATTCAGTGACCAGAACTAAGAGAATAATTTATATAATGATAGCATTACACAAAAAAACAGCTTTGAAAGACCTTAGAACTCTGATCAGTACAATGATCAACTATGAGTCTAAAAAATGATGATAAAACACACCACTTATTTCCTGGCAGAGAAGTCATGGATGAATTTAAAATGCAGAAACAGACCTATATTTTTGGACTTGATTAGTGTGGGAATCTATTTTGCCAAACTTTGGAGATATATATTAAGGAGTTTGTTTGCGGGATTTAAAAAAAAAAATTGCTCATTGGAAGGTAGTAAGAGGGACAGATTTAAAAAAAAAAACTTTCTACTAGAAAAATAAAAAATAATAAGCTATATTATATATATAATTAAATATATAACTATTTAGTAAAAATATATGAAAATAAATATATAAAAATTACAATTAAAATATTTCTAGATTCATATAGAAATATGTAAAAAAATGAATGTATGTGTATAACAAAAATTGTTTTTACATGTATCTGGGGAAAATAAAAATAATTAAAAAAAATAAAAAAATATTTCTAGGGACAGCTAGGTGTACAGTGGGTAAGCATTGGTCTTGGAGTCAGGGGAACCTGAGTCCAAATTGGAACACAAGACACTTATTAGCTATGTAACCTGAGCAAGTCACTTAATCCTGATTGTCTACCCCAAAACCCAAAGCAAAACAATAAAAAGCATTTCTTCAAAAAATTATAAATAAGTGGATAAAATTTTCAACAACAATAAAAAATGCTTTTCTTAAAAATTTCTACACTATTTTTTCTTCTTAAGATTAAGCTTTACTTAAATTAGCTCCATGTTTAATACTATAGCACTAGTAATTTATTAACAAATGGCAATTTAACTATCCATTAGTAAAACATCTTACAATATATTTTACAATCTTAGTACAATTTAAAAAGGAGGAAGATAAATGGGAGTTAAGTTATTATTGAGTGATTTTAATCTTGAGGGCCCTCTTAGTGTCCCTCAGTGTCAGGGGTGGCAACACAAGGGAAATTTTGAGAGAGTTTTTTGGTCCCAACCAACAACTCCCATTCTGCAGGGGAACTCCCAAAATCTAATTTCTCTACTCCTGATTCCTGACTATTGAAGTAACTCAAAGAAAGTTAGATCAATTGGTTTACAATCCCTTTATGTCCTCATCTACAAATTTACAATGCAGAATCTTTATTTATTTATTTTATTAAAGCTTTTTATTTGCAAAACATGTACGGGTAATTTTTCAACATTGACCCTTACAAAGCTTTCTGTTACAAATTTTCCCCCCTACTCCCCACCCCTTCCCTAGATGGCAGGAAATCCACTACATGTTAATTATGTTAAAATACTTGACAAATCGAATATGTGTATACATATTTCCAACAATGCAGAATCTTAACTTTGCTCTTCATGCTTCTTGTTCTCATTCCTTACCATGTTGTAGTGGATGACTTATCTTATTCATAACAGTTCTCTTTAGGAGATATTAAGCTTGAGACAACTGGGTGATTTCCACTTGGTGTAGAGAGCTGGTGATGGAGGAATTGAAGTTTAGGGGAAGGAAGCTGCACTAGAGATGTAGATCTGGTGTTCATCTGCAGAGATATGATGGTTGAACCCTTGAAAGATGAGATTAATAAGAGAGTTGATATTGATGTGGGTACTCCTTATTTTGTATCCATGGGAAAATGTCAATAATTTGTTTGACAAATTGACAATAGGCCAATAGTTCTATCACCCAATAGTCACTTAAACATTTAATTTCCCCTTGCTGGACAGAATGATGACTTCTGGGATTACAAAGAAAGACAAATAAAATAAAATAAAATAAAATATGCCTTGCCCTCAAAGAGTTTAATTTAATTACTATGGTAAGATGGGGCAGCTATGTGGTTCAGTGGAGAAAACACTGGGCTTCAAATCAAGAAGACTCATTTTCCTGAGTTCAAATTGGACTTCATGAAATTAACGAAAAAAAAAATGCCAATGAAGGTGGCTTAGCTGTGCCAGACCTAAAACTAAATTATAAAGCAGTGGTCATCAAAACTATTTGGTACTAAAAAAATAGAGTAGTTGATCAGTGGAATAGGTTAGGATCACAGGACAAAATAGTCAAATTTGGCCTCAGATACTTACAAATTGTGTGATCCTAAGCAAATCACTTAACTCTGTTTGCCTCAGTTTCCTCATCTTTAAAAATTAGTTGGAGGAGGAAATGGCAAACCATTCTGGTATCTCTGGCAAGAAAACCTCCTAAATGGGACTCTCGAGAAGTCAGATATCACCGAAATAACTAAAAAACAATGTTGAGATAAGATATACAATATACTGAATAGTGAAGGACTTCTGCAGAGAGTATGATATAAGCATCTGGAGGGACTAGGGAAGACTCAAGTGCAAGCAGACTTCTTTGTCCTTCCTTCTCGACAAGGACCATGACAGCAGGGAGGGAACATCATGACATGCAAGTGAATTGGATTTAAGTGAGGGAGGGCTGTGCAAGGTCACCTGCCTCACTTTCTCTTCCAGAGCCTTCTGAGGCTAGTGGCCATATACAAATCTAGATGACTGAACGAAAATAGTAGGAAGGACCTTCCTTACATGCCAAACGAAAAACCAAAGTTTCTCTCTAATCCTAGAGGTGATAGGATAGAACTGGTTGGGGGAAGAGGAATAGTGTGAATGCTCAAATCTATGCTTTAAAAAAATCCTCTTGGCAGCTAAGTAGAAAATGGATCAGAGAAGGGAGAATCTTGAGTAGAATTGTAGTAGTTTTAGAGATGATGATGCAGAAGAACCTAGTAGCTGTATGAGTGGAGAGAAGGGAAGATACATGAGACATGCTGTGAAAAGAGACATGACAAATTTGTTCATAGATTGTGTATGTTGGGGGGGGGGGAGGTGCACATATAAAGCATGTGAGTGGTATTAAATACACCCATGCAGGCAAAATCACCCACAGCTGTAGCATCCAATATAGCAATCACACCTCCCTCCTTTTTCTCTCTCTGTACTGACTCATTCATGCGGCACTCAAGTTAGTAGGTCTGAGTTTTCCCAAAATGGACATATTCCTCACACTCCCTTTCAAGGTCCTAGAGGTATATCCTGGGGCTGGAGAGGGGCAGATATACTCCTATTCACTGTTGTAGCTCCTGAATATCCTCACTGATATTCTATTTACAAAAGCAATAACAAAATATGACAGTCCACCCATAATGAGTCACGGTTTCTCACTGATGCCTAAATGTCTTTGTTGTTGTTAAGTTGTTTTAGCATGTCTGACTTTTTGTGACCCCATCTGGGATTTTCTTGGCAAAAATAATGGAATGCCATTTCCTTCTCCAGCTCATTTTACAGATAAGTAAACTGAGGCAAACAGATTTATGTGACTTGCCCAGAGTCACAGACCTAGTAAGTGTCTGAGACTGAATTTGAACTCAGATCTTCCTGATTCCAGGTCCAGAGCTCCATCCACTGTGTCACCTAACTACCCATGTTGGTGAGGGAGAGGGAAACACAGTAACTCAACAAGAAGGTATGTGAATTTGAAATCCCATGATCCCAGAGCAACTCACAATTCTATAGGGACTTCTTGGTATTCTTGGTCCCTTCAAGAACAATTTGCACCATATTCACTTAAAGCAGTTAGCCTATAGTCCCTTATAGTCCTTATTGTTCAGCTCCTGAACAAAGCTGCTCTCCTGCTCTTGAGCCAATAATGCAGTAGCTTACAATCATCCTGTTATAATACCCAACATATTCTCTTTGGGGGGGGAATATATATATAAATATATGTGCATATTCACATACATATATATGTACACAGAGATAGATACAGAATTAGCTACATAAATATTGTACTTATTCAATGATAAGAAGTTTCCTTAAGCTGGAGTTCAGTCAGCTCAACACTCAATAGGACCTTCTTTGCTCTAAAGAGTGCCTTGTTTGTAGTAGCAAGGACTGGAAACTGAATAGATGTCCATCAGTTGGAGAATGGCTGAGTAAATTATGGTATATGAATGTTATGGAATATTATTGTTCTATAAGAAACAATTAGCAGGATGATTTCAGAGAGGCCTGGGGAGACTTACATGAACTAATACTGAGTGAAGTGAGTTAAACAAAGAGATCATTGTACACGACGACAGCAAGATTATACTATAATCAATTCTGATGGATGTGGCTCTTCTCAACAATGAGACAATTCAGTCCAGTTCCAATGATCTTGTGATAAAGAAAGCCATCTACACCCAGAGGACTGTGGGAATTGAGTGTGGATAACAACATAGTATTTTCACTTCTTTTGTTGTTGTTTGCTTGAATTTTATTTTCTTTCTCATTTCTTTTTCTTTTTGATCTGATTTTTCTTGTGCAGCAAGATAATTGTATAAATATGCATGCCTAAAAAAACAAAAGAGTGCCTTGTAATGCAAAACCTCTTTCCCAATAAGCATATTTCTAAACAAAACAGATGTAAGCCTAGTTTTCCCTACCTGTTTCTACCTCTCAAACCAAAGAAGGTGGTAATGAGCAATTAGCCACTCCTGACAGATTAAGCTATAGATGGCATTCAGACAGCACTGGACATAGTAGCAAGATTCAACTTATCTCCAATCAGTACAGCTTTAGCCCTCAAATTTCTTCAGCCTGTGAGCATGAAGCAGGTGCTATAAAGTATTATTATTCAACTCTAGAGCTTGGTCAGACATGGAAGATGTCAAGGTCATCCAGTTCATCCTGGGCCATGACAGTTATCTTGATTTTTGTACTGCTACTGGACTTTGATGATTCAGGAAGAGAGAGAGACTGATGATTTTGTGTGACTGTCTCACTTACATACAATTCACATGCAAGTTAACATCCTCTGTGATGGTCCTTTTTGAAGGAACAACTACAATAACAGCAAAGCAGTATCTGTTTTCCAGTCAGCTCTCTCAGCTGGAAACAGCTTCTCTAGTTACCTTGTAGGTAACTAGATTTCTAATGATTTCTTCTTGGCTCAGCTTACTGTCTTGTTTCTTCTATATATTTCTTACTATTGCTTCTTCTCTATCTTTTTTATAGCTTTCATTGTCTCTAATCAGAGTTTTCTGGTGTCAGTGACTCTTCTTTACATTATGAATAAATCTCAAAAAGCCAACTTTCTGTCAAGAATTAACCAAAGAGACCTTATTTAATATCATAACCCTCAAAGAATTATTTTATTTAAATTTCTTTTTTTTTCTTTTCTTGTGAGGCAGTTGGGATTAGTGACTTGCCCAGGGTCACACAACTAAGAAATAGTGTCTGAGACCAGATTGAGACTCAGGTCCTCTTGACTCCACAACTGATGCTCTATCCATTGCACCATCTAACTGCCCCCTCTATTTAAATTTCTTAAAAACAGTTCTATGTAATTGACTAAAGGACCACAATTTCTTGAAGCCATCATTACTTTAGTGTGTGCTCAGCCTTCAAACAAATCCCCTTAGAACATCCACTAAATACTCAAAATACTCTCTATCTTTCTTCAACAACTTATCTGAGAGGTTGTAATTTTTCTCAAATTAGTTTCTGCCAGTTTTCCTTACACAAATGTTCTTTTTTTCTGTCCCTTCTCAGCAAATTGCTCACAAAGAAAAAGGATATGGATTCCTAATAGAAACCTCAATTTGAAAATATCCTATCAGTCAATAGGCATTTGGAGATAATAAAAGAGGCAAAAGTCAGTCCCTAGCCTCAAGGATTTCTCAGTCTAATGGGGAAAACTGCAAGCAAATAAATATGTACAAACAAGTTATATAGAAGACAAATAGGAATTATTTAAGAAAACACTAGAATTAAAAGGGATTGAGAAGGATTTTCTGTAGAAAATGGGATTTTAGGGCAGCTAGGTGGGGCAGTGGATAGAGCCACAGCCCTGAAGTCAGGAGGACCTGAGTTCAAATGTGGTCTCAGTCACTTAACACTTCCTAGCCCTGTGGCCCTGGGCAAGTCACTTAACCCCAATTGCCTCAAAAAAAAAAAAAAAAATGGGATTTTAGTTGGGATTTGAAAGAAGCCAGAGAAGGCAGTGACTATAGATGGGGAGGGAGAGCATTCCAGGCCTATAGGATAGCCAGAAAAACTGAACACCAGAAGATTTCTTATTTGATCCTGATTATTGACTAGAAAAACTGATATGGTATGCCTTCTGCTTTAGGAAAATCACTTTGGTGATAAAATAGTGGCTAAATGGAAAATGCAGAAAAATTTGAGGCAGGCAGACCCACCAATGGGTTTTTTTTGTAGAAGTCAAGTGTGAGTTGAGGAGGGTCTACATTAGGATGGTGGCAGTAGCAGTGGAGAGAAGGAAGAAAATAGAAAGATGTTGCAAAGATGAAAACAAGGGGCCTTTATCAAGGGTCAGGGAAAATGTGTCAACAGAAGGGGCAAAGCTCTAAGAATATCACATGTGGCACTGGAAAGGAGCTTTTCAATCAAAAAGATTCTCCATCAACTCTATTCCAGCTAGAGCCAAACAGGGAATTCCCCTGAATGCACCCATGATACTACTATTGCTATGTGAATTCTCTTCACTTGGCTGCTGTACTGATTAGTTCACCATAGCTTCTTACTTTCCAAACCAAAACACTTTCACTCATCAGTACTTCCACATGTGTTGTTTTCTTCTATTAAAATATAAATTCCTTAAGGGTAACGACTAACATTTTGTATTTGTATTGGGACTTAATGTCTGTCATAGAAAGTGATTAATAAATGCTTTTTCATTCACTCATTTACATAAAGAAAAAAAATGGAACAGTTCCTACTTTTAAGAAGTTTACATTCCATCCAGAAAAACATTTACACAGAGGAAATACAAGTATTGACAAAGTAAAACAAACTTTTTTTTTTTTTTTAAGAAGCAGAGGATGCTAACAACTGGGTGAAGTAGGAAAGGCTTTATTCACATAGGAAATAGCATCTAAGTCTCAGACACTTTCTAGATATATGACCCAAGACAAGTCACTTGTTTGCCTCAGCTTTGTTATCTGTAAAGTGAAGGTCATAATAGTTCCTACCCATCAGAGTAGTCAGAGTTGTGAAGATTAAATAAGATAAAATGATAAAGCAATTAGCATAGTGCCTGGAAATATAAGTACTATATAAATGGTAGATATTTTTATTATAGAAACAAATGCTCTAAATCACTAAAGATTATAGAAATTGAATTAAAACAATTTTGAGGCTCTCTTTATATCTGTCAATTTGATATAGATGATAAAAGAGGAAAATGGCAAATGTTAGAGGAGCTTCAGGAAAATTCACATCAATGCATTGTAGTTGGAGCTGGAAATTACTCTAGCCATTCTAGAAAGCAATGTGGAACTATGTCCCAGACAATAAACTATACCTATCTTTTGACCCAGCAAAACCACTATTATATATCACATCCCCAAAATGCAAAGAGAAAAGGGAAAGAACTATATGTAGAAAAATAATTATGCCACTATTAGGATCACACAGGTCCTAGCAGCTTCTAGTTTGAAGGAGCGAAGGGCCTGGAATCAGATATTCCGAAGGGCAAAGGAACTTGGATTACAACCAAGAATAAGTTACCCAGCTAAAATGAGCATTATCTTCCAGGGAAGAAAATGGTCATTCAATGATATAGGAGAATTTCACCTATTTCTACTGAAAAGACCAGAACTGAACAAAAAAATTGATTTACAAACACAGAACACAAGAGAAACATAAGAAGGTAACAAGAAAAAAAACTCTTGAGAACTATATTTATGTTATAGATACTCATAGAATGAAGGTTGATTTTATGATTTTATTATTACATTATGATTATTATGATATGATTATTGTGATTTTATGATTATTATGATATGATAAACTGAAAAAAAATTAGAGGTAGGAAAGGGATAACACTGGAACAAGAGGAAAAGGGGGTAAAATAAGGGAAATTACATCACATGTAGAGGCAAAGAAAACCTATAATGATTGAGGGGAAAAAAGGAAGGGGAATGAGAATTGTGTTAATCTCCATCTCACCAGATTTGGCTCTGAGGGAATAATAGACGTATTGGGTATCAAAAAGAAACTTGTCCTATCTTATAAGGAAACAGGAGGGAAAGGGGGAAAAGAAAGGGAATAGACTAATAGAAGGGAAAACAGAAGAATTAAAGGAAAGGTGTAAAAAACAGGGTGAGGCTCTAAAGGGGAAGGATTGTTTGAGGGAAGTGGTTATAAAAACAAAATAGTAGGGAGGAGAAAAAGGGGATAGGAAAGAGAAAAGCATAAGCTAGGGTAAATAAGATAGCAGGAAATACAGAATTAGTTATTTTAACTGTGAATATGAATGGAATGAACTATCCCATAAAGCGGGAGTGGATTGCAGACTGGATTAAAAACCAGAATCCAACAATATGTTGTATACAAGAAACACACCTAAAGCATAGAGACACATACAGGGTAAAGGTAAAAGACTGGAGCAGAATCTATTATGCTTCAGGTGAACAAAAAAAAGCAGGGATAGCAATCCTGATCTCAGATCAAGTAAAAGCAAAGATAGACCTAATTAAAAGAGACAAAGAAGGAAATTATATCTTCCTAAAGGGTACCATAGACAATGAAGCAATATCAATACTAAACATATATGCACCAAGTGGTATAGCAGGGAAATTCCTAGAGGAAAAGTTCAGAGAGATGCAAGAAGAAATAGACAGCAAAACTATAATAGTGGGGGATGTTAACTTCCCTCTCTCAGAACTAGATAAATCAAACCACAAAATAAATAAGAAAGAAGTTTAGGAGGTAAACAAAATGTTAGAAAAGTTAGGTGTGATAGATCTTTGAAGGAAATTAAATGGAGATAGAAAGGAGTTTACTTTTTTCTCAGCAGTCCATGGAACTTATACAAAAATTGACAGGTGTTAGGACACAAAAACCTCAAAATCAAATGCAGGAAGGCAGAAATAGTAAATGTATTTTTTTCAGATCATGACGGAATAAAAATCACATGCAATATAAGGCCAGGAGAAAATAGAACAAAAAGCAATTGGAAACTAAATAATTTCATCCTAAAGAATGAATGGGTGAAACAGCAAATTACAGACACAATTACTAATTTCATCCAAGAGAATGACAATAATGAGACAACATACCAAAATTTGTGAGATACAACCAAAGCGGTAATAAGGGGAAATTTTATATCTCTAGATGCTTATTTGCATAAAATAGAGAAAGAGAAAATCAATGAATTCGGCTTGCAACTAAAAAAGCTAGAGAAAGAACAAATTAAAAACCCTCAATCAAATACCAAACTTGAGATCCTAAAAATAAAAGGAGAGATTAATAAAATTGAAAGTAAGAAAAAAACTAATGAAGTAATAAATAAAACTAAAAGTTGGTTTTATGAAAAAATCAACAAAATAGATAAACTTCTAGTTGATTTGATTAGAAAAAGGAAAGAGGAAAATCAAATTGTTAGTCTCAAAAATGAAAAGGGAGAACTTTCCACCAATGAAGAGGAAATTAACCCTAAAAAATACTTTGCCCAACTTTATGCCAATAAATTTGATAACCTAAGTGAAATGGAGGAATATCTACAAAAATATAGATTGCCCAGATTAACAGAAGAGGAAGTAAATTACTTAAATAGTTCTATTTTAGAAAAAGAAATAGAACAAGTCATTAATCAACTCCCTAAGAAAAAATCCCCAGGACCAGATGGATTTACATGTGAATTCTACCAAACATTTAAAGAACAATTAATTCCAATATTATATAAACTATTTGAAAAAATAGGGAATGAAGGACTCCTACCAAATTCCTTTTATGACACAGACATGGTACTGATACCTAAACCAGGTAAAACAAAAACAGAGAAAGAAAATTATAGACTAATCTCCCTAATGAATATTGATGCAAAAATCTTAAATAAAATATTAGCAAAGAGAGTACAGAAAATCATTCCCAGAATAATACACCATGACCAAGTAGGATTTATACCAGGAATGCAGGGATGGTTCAATATTAGGAAAACTATTAACATAATTGACTATATCAATAACCAAATTAACAAAAAACATATGATAATCTCAATAGATGCAGAAAAAGCATTTGATAAAATCCAACATCCATTCCTATTAAAAACACTAGAGAGTATAGGAATTAATGGACTTTTCCTTAAAATAGTCAGTAGCATCTATTTAAAACCATCAGCTAGCATCATATGCAATGGGGATAAACTGGAACCATTCCCAATAAGATCAGGGGTGAAACAAGGTTGCCCATTATCACCATTACTATTCAATATTGTATTAGAAATGCTAGCTTTGGCGATAAGACAAGAAAAAGATATTAAAGGAATTAGAGTAGGCCATGAGGAAACCAAATTATCACTCTTTGCAGATGATATGATGGTCTACTTAGAGAACCATAGAGAATCCACTAAAAAACTATTAGAATTAATCCACAACTTTAGCAAAGTTGCAGGATACAGAATAAATCCACATAAATCATTAGCATTTTTATACATCACTAACAAAATGCAACATCAAGAGATACAAAGAGAAATTCCATTTAAAATAACTTTTGATAGTATAAAATATTTGGGAATATATCTGCCAAGGGAAAGCCAGGATTTATATGAGCAAAACTACAAAACACTCTCCACACAAATAAAGTCAGATCTAAATAATTGGAAAAATATCAAGTGCTCTTGGATAGGTCGAGCGAATATAATAAAGATGGCAATACTACCTAAACTAATCTATCTATTTAGTGCTATACCAATCAAACTCCCAAGAAATTATTTAACTGACCTAGAAAAAATAACAACAAAATCCATCTGGAAAAACAAAAGGTCAAGAATTTCAAGGGAATTAATAAAAAAAATGCAAATGAGGGTGGCCTAGATGTAACAGATCTAAAACTATATTATAAAGCAATGGTCATCAAAACCATTTGGTACTGGCTAAGAAGTAGAGTAGTGGATCAGTGGAATAGGTTAGGTTCACAGGACAAAATACTCAATGACAATACTAATCTAGTGTTTGATAAACCCAAAGACCCCAGCTTTTGGGATAAAAATTCACTATTTGACAAAAACTGCTGGGAAAATTGGAAACTAGTATGGAAGAAACTAGGCATTGACCCACACCTAACACCATATACCAAGATAAGGTCGAAATGGATTCATGATCTAGACATAAAGAATGATATTATAAACAAATTACAACAATGTAGGATGGTCTACCTCTCAGACCTGTGGAGGGGGAAGGAATTTGTGACCAAAGAAGAACTAGAGATCATCATTAATCACAAAATAGATAAGTTTGAGTATATCAAGTTAAAAAGTTTTTGTACAAACAAAATGAATGCAGACAAGATTAGAAGGGTAGCAGTAAACTGGGAAAATATTTTTACATCCAAAGGTTCTGATAAAGGCCTCATTTCTAAAATATATAGAGAATTGACTCAAATATATAAGAATTCAAGCCATTCTCCAATTGATAAATGGTCAAAAGATGTGAACAATTTTCAGATGAAGAAATTGAAACTATTTCTAGTCACATGAAAAGGTGCTCCAAATCACTATTGATCAGAGAAATGCAAATTAAGACAATTCTGAGATACCACTACACACCTGTTAGATTGGCTAAGATGACAGGAAAAGATAATGATGAATGTTGGAGGGGATGTGGGAAAATTGGGACACTGATACATTGTTGGTGGAACTGTGAATGGATCCAACCATTCTGGAGAGCAATCTGGAACTATGTTCAAAAAGTTATCAAACTATGCATACCCTTTGACCCAGCAGTGTTTCTACTGGGCCTATATCCCAAAGAGATCTTAAAGGAGGGAAAGGGACCCAGATGTGCAAAAATGTTTGTGGCAGCCCTTTTTGTAGTGGCAAGAAACTGGAAGGATGCCCATCAATTGGAGAATGGCTGAATAAATTATGGTATATGAATGTGATGGAATATTATTGTTTGGTAAGAAATGGCCAGCAGAATGATTTCAGAGAGGCCTGGAGAGACTTGCATGAACTGATGCTGAGTGAAATGAGCAGAACCAGGAGAACATTATACACGGCAACAAGACAATACGATGATCAATTCTGATGGACATGGTTCTCTTCAGCAATGAGGTGATTCAAACCAGTTCCTATTGTTCAGCGATGAAGATAGTCATATACATCCAGAGAGAGGTCTGAGGGAACTGAGTGTGGACCACAACACAGCATTTTAATGCTTTCTGTGAATATTTGCTTGCATTTTATTTTCCTTCTTAGGTTGTTTTTTTTTTCTCTCTCTTTCTAGATCTGATGTTTCTTGTGCAGTAAGACAACTGTATAGATATGTATACATGTATTGAATTTGTCATATAATTTAACATATTTAGCATGTATTAGATTACCTGTCATCTAGTGGTGGGGGGTGAGGGGAGGAGGGGAAAAGCTTGGAACAAAAAAAAAGTTTTGCAAAGGTCAATGTAAAAAAATCACTCATATGTTCTGTAAATAAAAAGCTTTTAATAAAAAATAATAATTATAGTAGCTTTTTTTAAAAATAGCAAAGAAAGGGGCAGCTAGGTGGCGCAGTGGATAGAGCACCAGCCCTGAAGTCAGGAGGACCTGAGTTCAAATCTGGTCTCAGACACGTAACAGCTGTGTGACCCTGGGCAAGTCACTTAACCCCAATTGCCTTAGCAAAAAATAAATAAATAAATAAATAAATAAATAAAAATAGCAAAGAACTGAAAACTATCAATTGGGAAATGGCTGAATATTATGATTTATGAGATAAAAATAAAATATGATTATGCCAATAGAAATGGCAAAAAGAATGGCTTCAGAAGAACATAGGGAGACTTGTCTAGTATGAATTGGTGCAGAATGAAGTGAACAGAATCAGAACAATTTACATAGTAATGACAACATCAAGACAAATAATTATAAAGACAATGATCATTCATGCTTGATTCTCAGGAAGGATAAAGAAGTATATTTAAGCCCTGAAGTCAGAAGGAGTTGAGTTCAAATCTGGTCTCAGACACTTAACATTCCCTAGCTGTGTGACCCTGGGCAAGTCACTTAACCCCAATTGCCTCAGCAAAAAGCAAAAAAAAAAAAAAAAAAAAAGTATATTTAACTCGACTCCTTACAAAGAGATAATGGACTCAAGATGCAGAATGAGACATAAAGTACATTTCTGGATATAGTCAATATTTAATTCTATTTTATTTGATTATTCATATTAGTTACAAGGATTTGTTTTTGCCCCTACCCTAACCCCAAAGATGTTGGGAAAATGCTTGTAAATTGGGGGGGGGGAATAAAGTTTTTGAAGAGAGTGTGAAGAAAACTGAGATTCTATTAGTGGAAAAGGAATATGTATATTTCAGATATGGAGGACAAATTGTGAAAAGCTGTGGAAAGAGAAAGTGGAATTTCATATATGAAGAACAGTTAGCTATCCTGTTTGGAATGGAGAATGTATGAAGGTGCATAATGGTAATTATAAAATAACTGGAAAAGTAGAGGAGAGTGATATCATGAAAAACTTCAAGTTCCAAGCTGATGATTTTGTACCATCCTAGAGGCAGTAGGGAATCACAACTGATTTTTGAACAGGAGAAGAAAAGTATCAAATCTATATTTTGGAAATACCAATTTGGTAGCTGTGTGAGAATGTTTTCAAAGGGGTATGGGGAAGACTAAAAGTAGGGAGAATAATTAGAAGGTAATTGTAATATTCCAGGTAACAGGTATTTTGTATTTGAACCATGGAGGATGTTATATGACTAGAAAGAAGGGAAGGGATATGAAAGATCTTGTAAGGTTAAATTTCAGAAACTATGGCAAGAATAACTTGAAGGTTATAAACTTGGATTTCTGGAAAGATGGTGATGTCCTCAAAAGTCAAGTGTATGGGATGGTCAAATTTAAGAAGGGAGAGAGGAAGTCAAGACAGGAAAGAATACATTTGAGAATCTAGTGATCAAGGGTATGAAAAGCTGCAGAAAGGCCAACAAGGATAAGGTCTTAGAAACAGTCATTAGATTTGGCAATTAAGAGATTGTTGGTCACTTTGGAGATAAAATCAAATGTAGGTGTCAGAAGCCATGTTGCAAGGGACCAAGATAGAAGTTGAAGGTAAGAGAATGGAAGCTGATAAGCTTAAATGATCCTCTATCTGAATCCAGCTATGAAAGGAAGAAGAGATATGGGAATGACAGCTTTAGATGATGGCAGTGTCAAGTTAAGATGCATACAATTATTCATAGAATTGATAGCTCAGGTCATGGGAATAAATGAAATTGTAAAGAGAAAATTTAGAAAGTGAATGTCAAGGTCATATCCTTGGGAAAGACTCACTTTAAGCGAAAGAAAGAGGACAAAATATCAATGAAGAAGAATTAAAGAAGTAGGGGAAACAGGAATGTGCTAACTCTAAAAACACACTTTCTGGTAAGAGGAGATATAAAGTGTTAAACACTTTAGAGAGCTCAAAAAAGAATGAGGATTTGAAAATGAGATTTAGCAGTGATGACTTAAAAGAGAAAGCAGCTTGTAGTAGCATGGTGGGGGGAGGGGAGAAATCTGGTTACAAGAGAATTTGTGTAGCTAACTTCCCCATTCTCCATCCTCCCTAACTCCCTCACCCTTGAGAAATTTCATAGTAAAGGGATGGGAGGAAATGTAATGGTAATTGGATAGAGTCAAGGGAAGAATCTATTTTAGCACCTGAGAAATTTGATCATGTTTTTAGGTCTATTGGAAGGAGTCAGTAGAATATTTTGAAGATTTATGCAAGAGAGTCAGTACATGCTGGAAAAAAAGGTGGTGGTGAGAAATTTTTAAAAATGGAGTTGAGGCAGTTATTTCAGATGATCTTAATCTTCTCAATGATTTAGGATGCAAAATTATTTTCATTAAGGATAGTGATTGGGACATGGCTGGGAACTTAAGGAAAGAGGAAAAAGTTTGGAAAGTTATTATGGAGGAATGAGCTTAAAAGATAAGAACATTATTGAGGAACAATAAGTAGATGAGGTCATGTTATCAGATGAGGGCAGCTAGATGATGCAGGTGGTAGAGTGCTAGTCCTAGAGTCAGGAAAACTCATCTTCATGCATTCAAATCTAATCTCAGACACTTATTAATGACTCTAGGCAAGTCACTTCACTCTATTTGCCTCAGTTTCCTTATCTGTAAATTGAGCTAGAGAAGCAAATGGCAAATCACTCCAGTATCTTTGGTAAGAAACTCCAAATAGAGTCATGAAGAAAAGACAATATTGAAAACAACTGAACAACATCACATGAGATTAGATTATATACCACGAAATCAGTGAATTTCTCAGAAGAGCTAAGGAGCCTAAAAGGAGTGAAAAAATGTTACCTGAGTTATATTACCATAACCCAAGGATATGAATGATAAAAATCCCAAGAGAGTAGATACTAAAACATTAAAATAGTAGGTCTTGGGGCAGGGCTGGATGTGGAGCCAGTGTGGAAATAGGACAAGTGACTAGTCAGAATAAAGGGAGTGGAATAGGAGTTAGCTGTGATGTGAGTGAGAGTATGGTGGAAGGACAGGAAGCTATGGTGAGAAAATGGTATTTCAAGGTTTTTGATGTTAAAGATAGTACAATTCCAAGAGATAGTGAAGAGTAACTATATCAACTAGTAGCTGAAATGGGAAATAGAAAGTCATTGGAATTGAGGAGTTATATTTTTAGAAGGTTATCATGATCTCAGAGTTATAAGGTACTCTAGAGGCCATTTACTCAAACCCATATCTACACAAGAATTCCTTCTACAATGTCCCTGCCAGTAGTCATTTAGCTTTTGATGGAAGTGTCCAGTGAGAAATTCACTACCTCTTTACAAAGTTTGTTTAATTTTTATAGAGTTCCAATTGTTGGGAAGTTTTTCTTATATTGAACAGAAATTTGCCTTTTTATTAATTATCTCACTAGCTTCTAAATATGCCCTATGGATTCAAAGCAAAAATCTTCTCTTCTTCAGGATAACATTCCCAGTTCCTTCAATCAGTTCCATGAAATGTTGGCAAGATTCTTCACTACCTCTATATCTATACCAATCAATCTATAAGCATTAATTGAGTGTTTAATGTTATGCACTGTGCTAAGGTTTGGGATTCAAAGAAAGACAAAACCAGTGCCCTTAAAGAGGTTTTATTTGTTTTGCTTCTCTTCTTCCAGATTGCCCTTCACTACTGAGTATTGGCATTCCAAGTCAATTATTCTCTCCTATTTCTTTGGTGAGATGCCACCATGAATTTGAATTTTTCTATTTTTAAAATTATTTATTCTTGAAGGCCACAAATTCTGTTTTCATAAATTGTATGTCTTTTTCAGGAATATCCTGCTGGCAATCCATGCTTTCTGGGAAATCTGGCTGTTTGCAGTATTATAGTAATTATTTTTACTTGGAAGCCCTGGATTTTGGCTACAATGGTCCAAGGAGATTTAATTTTAGGTTTTCTTTAAGGGGTGACTGTTGTATTCTTCCTATTTTTACTTTTCTATGAGATATAGGAAGTCTTTATTATTTCACAAAAATATGGCTAGGCTTTTTTGTCTCAAGTTTTTTTTTTCTTTCTTTTTTTTTTTTTTAAAGCTTTTTATTTGCAAAACATATGCATGGGTAATTTTTCAACATTGACCCTTGCAAAACTTTCTGTTCCAAATCTTTCCCTCCTTCCCCCCTCCCCTCCCCTAAATAGTATTAGATACCTAATACATGTTAAATATGTTAAAAATATATGATAATCCAATATATGTATACATATTTATACAGTTATCTTGCTGCACAAGAAAAATTGGATCCAGAAAAAAAAAAAACAACCTGGGAAGGAAAACAAACTGCAAGCAAACATCAACAGAAAGCGTGAAAATGCTATGTTGTGGTCCATACTCAGATCCCACAGGCCTTTCTCTGTTTGTATATGGCTTTCTTCATCACTGAACAACTGGAATTGGTTTGAATCATCTCATTGTTGAAGAGAGCCATGTCCATCAAAATTGATCATTGTATAATGTTGTTGTTGCTGTGTATAATAATCTCCTGGTTCTGTTCATTTCACTTAGCATCAGTTCATGTAAGTCTCTCCAGGCCTGTCTGAAATCATCCTATTGGTGTTTCTTACAGAACAATAATATTCCATAACATTAATATGCCATAATTTATCCAGCTATTCTCCAATTGATGGGCATCCATTCAGTTTCCAGTTTCTAGCCACTATAAAAAGTTGCCTCAACTTTCAATGATTCTTATTTTTTTTTTAATCCTTAATCTGTTTTCCAGATGAGTTATTTTTGCTAGGTAATAGTTTACAATTCCTACTGTTCTCTAAATCTTTTGACTTTGTTTTTTAATATTTCTTCTTTTCTCATGGAAGCACTGGCTTCTTTTTGGTTGCTTTTTTTCCTCCCTCTATACATTTTCACTTGGTCATCTTGTCAACTTCTATGGATTCAGTTATCTCTATGATCTCACAAAAGTTACTAATGCTATTTTAAATGGAAAATAAAAGTCTTTTCTTCTTCTTCTCAATTCTCATCTTTCTTGACCTCTGCAGGCTTTTTATACTGTCAATCTTCTTAATACTCTTTTCCTGGAAAGCTCTCCTTCCTCATCTCTACCTTCTGGTTTTATCTTTTTTTGGGGGAATGAGGGAGTGGGAAAGAGAAGGGGTTTGAAAATCAAGCTAAAATCCCAAATTCGGTGGGAAGCCTTTTTCCCCAATCTTCCTTAATTCTAGTGTTCTCCTCTGTAGATGACTTCCAAGTTATCTTGTATATAGTTTGATAATATATAGTTGTTTGCATGTTGTTTCCCCATAAGATTCTTAAGAGCAGAAACTGCCTTTTGCCTATCTTTAAATCCCTAGTACTTAGCATAGTTCCTGAAACATAGGTGTTTAACAACTATTTTTTGACTGACAACAAACTGATTAGGCAAAGTTTTATACAGATTTTCCCCATTCCAATTCTCCCTTCTCCAGCTACAATTACTTAAAAATTTTAAAAACTTTTTAAAACTCTTGCTTTGTCTATTCTAAGAATTCTAATTGAATTCATGATTAAGTTATATTTTACTTTGAGACTTTGCTTATATATGTTTCCGAGTCATTCTGCTTTTTGGAGTTTGTGCATTCAGCACATCTTGTCATCATAATAGCTTTTTTAAATGACAGGATTCTTTCAGCCCTCTTTGGACTTTTCTTCATGTTAGGAGTTGTGTCTTAAAAATCAGATAGGTACAAGGATGGGGAGACAATTTTACAAAAGGATTGCTGATGCTTCCAAAGTGGAAAGGTGAGGGAGGGATAATGATAGAAATCCAATCCTGAAGCAGCAGTGTATATATAGCATTCTCCTCCTTGTCTTGCAAAGCAGAGGATTTGGAATGATTGCCTTTCACTCTGAAAGGGTTGCAAGGGATGTGCTCTCTTCAGGGAAATTCTTCTTTTCTATTAAAGAAAGGAGGTAGAAGAAATATTGATTGAAAAATTTAAGGAAGGATTGAATAAATCACTTTATTCACAAAGTCTAATAACCCATAACCCTGTTTTCCATTCTTATCATGACTTCCAATCCCTCCACCCTTTAGTTCTTTACCAAACCATTGCCTTTGTTCTAGTTACCTCTTCTCCCCTCTGCATATTGAACCCTGGTCAAACCAGTTCAACTCTACACTATCTTGTTTTCTCTAGTCCCTTGCTCCTTAATTCTTTTGTCAGTCTTGCCCCATCAAGCCTCTGCTTTGTATCATTTCCGCTATCATCTATTGCTTTCATTCTTATTCATGTGCTGTGGAACAAAGCTAAAGAAAAATCACAAAACTGTGCTGACTAGATCCACTACAAGTTTTTACATAATTTTAATTGTGCCCTTATTGCTACAAAGCATTTTTTGTTTCCTGCCCCACTAGGTGATTCACTATTCCACTCAACCCAGAAGTTTTCCTAAATCTTTTCATTCCTTCTCAAACTTCCCATCACTTCTCTCTCCATTCTCTCAGTTGGGAATTTTGTCTCTTATATCACTGAAAAAATCAAGGCCATTCACTGAGAGCTCCTTCTCCCCTCTACCTCATCCCACATCGATCAGATGTCTTTCTATTATCTCCTTTTTCATCTCTAACTCAGATGAGTTATCACGTTCCATTTTATCTTTTCCATCAGAATGCCCCTCTATAATCCCTACTTTCTCACTAATCTTGAATTTCTTCCCATCTATTGGCTACTTCTCTGGTGCCAACAAATTTGCCCTTTCCTTCCCCATTCTTAAAAAATCCTCACTTGACCTGCCTATCTCCAATAGCTATAATCCTACATTTCTCCTCCCTTTCATGGCTAAACTCTTTGAGAAAGCTATCTACAATTACTCCCTTCATTTTCCTTTCTTTCATTCTTTTCTAAACCCTTTGCTGTCTTATTTCCAATCTCATCATTCAGCTAAAATTGCTCTCTCTAAAATTACCAAAGATCTCTTAATTGCCAGGTCTCATGTCTTTTTCCTCAGTCCCCATCTCTCTTGAACTTTTTGCTATTTGTCACCCTCTTTTCCTGAATCTATTTTTTTCTCTAGGTCTTTTTAAACACTGATCTATCCTGTTGTCCTCCTTTCTGATTAATTTTTCAATCTCCTAAATTTTCATTCAGGTCACACCCACAGACTGTGGGTGACCCCAAGGACCTATTCCTTTGTGCCTCTTCTCCCTCTATACTATTTCACTTGATTTCAATAACTTTCATGGATCCCAGACCTCTTTTTCTAGCCTTCACTTCTTTCCTAACTTCCAGTCTTACACTTTTAACTGCTTACCAGACATCTTGAACTGGATTTCCCACAGACATCTTGAATTCATATCTCAAACTCATATTCCCTTCCTCACCACCCAAACAAAACCTCTCTTCTTCCTAACTTTCCTATTTATGTAGAGGGCACCACCATCCATCCAGAATAAAAACTTCTGTTTCATACTAAATTCTTCACTTACATTAACTCCACATAATTAATTTGCTGGCAATTTCTATAGTTTTTATTTTTGCAACATTTCTTTGGGTATATCCCCTTCTCTCCTCTGACACTAATAAAGCATCCAACCACCTCGATTACTACAGCAGCCTTCTGGCTGATTTCCCTGCCTTCTGTTTTCCCATTCCAATTCATCTGCCAAAATGATCTTCCTAAAGAGGTCTATGCTACTCTTCTACCCAATAAACTTCAATGGTCCCCTATTGCCTCTAGATTAATATATATATATATATATATATGTATAATATCATATATACTATATTTATATAATATTTATTTTTGCTTTTAAAGCCTTTCATCATCTGGATATTTCATTCCTCTTATTGGTTCCACCCCTCAAAGCTCTTTTGGATTCAGGAATATTGACCTCCTTGCTATTCCTCCAAAGGACACTTCATATCCTTATTTCATGACTTTATACTGGCTGTTCTCCATACCTAAAATGCTCTTCTTCCTCATTCTTGTCTCCTAAAATCCCATGTGCGACAAGATACCTTTCCTGGTATCCCTCCTTTTCAACCCCTGTTTCAACTGCTAGAGCTTTCCCTCTGAGATTATTTCCCTTTGACACAAAATATTTTATATTACATAGTTGTGTGTTGTCTCCCCCACTAGAATGTATATTTCCTGAGGTCAGGAACTATATTTTTTTTGTCTTTCTTTATATCCCCATATGCTTGTTTAATGTTTGTAAAATGAGGGAGTTGGATTTGATCCCCTTTCAGGTCTCTTCTTTAATAGTTGTAAGTCTGTGATCCTATGAATCTGGGAGGATTTTCTGCAGTGGTATTAAATGGAAGACTTTTATTGAAGAATTAAAATTACTCTAAGATGTGACTTCCTTTCAGAATCAATTTGTATTCTTATGAAGGATTCTGGAGAATTGTAAAACTTTTGAGACCTAAGAGAATAAAGTTATAATTGAAATCAGTAGAAATCAATAGAACAAAGGTACAGATTATGGACTTAACAGATCCTTAGAAATAATTCTCTGTTTTATTTCTACAAACATCATATTTAATATGGCATTTATAATAGTTTTCTAATTTTGACATCTGTGAATATCAAAGGTGGAATATGAACTACTGGAAACTTCTGTATTTCAATTTGAACAGAGTAGTCTAAAACAATTTAGTAGGCAGTAAAATCAATAAGCATTCCAATAAAGGGGAGAGGAAGAGAAAAAGAATTTAAGCCCCTACACAGCTAATAAGTATTTATTAAGGACTTAGATGTGTCAAGCACTGTGCTAAAAGTTTTACAATATTATTTCATTTGATCCTCAATGGTAGGTGCTATTATTATTCCCATTTTGTTGAGTAAACAGATTAGATGACTTGCCTAGGTCATATAGCTAATACATGATTGAAACTGGATTTGAACTCAGGTCTTTCTTGACTCACGCTCAGCATTCTTTCTTATGCTAGGACTCCATCCTATAGATTGCACAATAGAGCACACCAGGCTTGAAGTAAAGAAGATCTAAGTTCAAATCCAGCCTCAGACACTTCCTAGTAATTTAACTTATTTGCTTCAGTTTTTCTCAGCTGCAAAATGAGGGTAATAATAGCACCGACTTTGAAAGGTAAGAATCAAATGAGATAATTGTAAGGCACTAGGAACAATGCATGGTATATAGTAAGTACTATATAAATGCTAGCCAGTATAATTATCATCCACTGGACTGGCTGCCTCAATAAGTTTTAGGTTCTAGCTTAAATTGTGTTAAATAGAAGTAGCATATTCTGACAGGTTAAAGAGAATTACATTGTTTAAAAAAATAGTACTTTGCCATATTTGATACTCATTGTAGCAACATTTTAAAAATATTTGATTGCAGGATTTAAGAAAGAAATCTCATCACTGTTTAAACGTTTGCTGATCCCAAATTTCTTTCAGCTTATATCCAAAGTAGATTATTTTCCTAGCATTCTCTAAAACACCTTGAACATTGTAAGTATTTAATTGGTTGAGTTAATTGCATATTTGCAAGTTGTCTAAAACTATTAGTAATGTGACATAGCATAGGTAGATATTGCATATTATAAAGAAATACTTTTATTTTGTAAATAATTAGATCATATTTTTCTACCAATTAATATATTTTATTCATTAAATAACATGAGCACCAATTGTAAACAAATAATTTTATATAAACTGCATAAACCTAATTGAATTTTTCTCTAGTTAAAAAGTTCTACCACTTACTTTTTAAAATCATGTTTACTGACTTTGTTAATTTTTCTGATGTTACTGAAGAGCAAAAGTTCTATCTTACCTGATAATTCAAATATGTTTCTCTAAACTGTAAGTCAATACCTTATGTTATCATAATAAATCAATAAAAATCTCCTTTACATTAAGATTGAAGAGTAACAATTTACTGTAGCTAAAATTAATTTTATCTTACCCTCTAAATATTAAATCTCTCAAGAAAAAAAATGCTTAACTTCACTGGAAAGCATATTGGAGTGTTATATTACTTTATAAATTTGGCAGACCCCAAAGTGTATAGAGGTTCTAGCTATGAAAGAACAAGAAATACAATTTTCAACTTTTGAAAACATTACCTAAAATCAAAGAAAATTATGTACAATTTCTAGAAATAGAAGAGGAAGAGGTAGAAACTGTTATTGAGTCATTTTTTCTTTAAGCAACAATTTTTTGCTTTGCTAAAATTAATTCCTTCTCATTAAGAATTATTCATCCAAAAAAATTCAGGTGAAAAGTCATAACAATGTTTTCCCTTATCCCCTCCATTCATAATTTGGGGTATTAATTTTGCCCTAATTTTCAACTCCAAATTTTACTTAAATTGAACCTGATACACAACTCAATATGGCAATAAGATACTTCTGAATTCAACCTAATAAATCAGTGATACACCTGTTGAAAGAAAAATGAACTTGAAAGGTTAATTGTATAAAAACAACAGGTGGGACTGAATAAAATATCAGACATGTTTTATTAAGTACCCCAAAAGTTATAATGGAAATGATAAGATAAAGGGCAATACAAATCAAGAAAAGACAAAATTCCCCAAGGGAAAAAAATATTGACTAATGCTTAATTATTAGAACAGATACGTAAAAGTTGTTTTATTGTTTTCAATACTATACATGCATGAATTTATACACAATTTATGTAAATATATGCTCTCGAAAAGGTTTTACAGCACCTTGAGAAATACTTAAATCACAGATTTGCCCAACGTGAAAAGTGATCAACTGATCCCTCTTCATTTTCCCCCAAGCTACCTTCTATTTGTTTAATGTACTCGGTCTTTATATAGTACAGTTTGACAGAAAGCTTGTAGCAGTAAAAACCTCACGGAGAAAGTAGTTCACTGAGAAAGTCAGCCTAGTCCCCCCTCACTCTCTCCGCCTCCCCCGCAAAAAAAAAAAAAAAAAAACCAACAACAACAACAAAAAAACCACACACTTGGCCTCAAGGGCTGCCTAGAATTTTCTGCTTCGTGGTTTTCCATTGCTGAAAATTTCAAAACAATCTTTCAAAATTTTATTTCGCCTCCTTTTTGTACAACTTTTCATCTTGTGCTAGAATGGATCACCTCTATGAAAGGGAGTTTTTAAAATGTCTTTTTCTTTTTTGTCTTTTAGCACAAGGTCACATTAATCAATTAGTTTTCAATCTAAATAACCCCAGATTACTGCTGCAATACATCTTAAAAAGAAACAAAAACATGAACAGGGAAGGCTAATAGTTACAACATTCCTGCCCATGATTACTTTGTTCGAAAAAATGAGAAATATTCATTACACACTCTTATTCATGCTTTCCCCAGATTAAAAAAAAATAAGTTTTAGTAGTTTATGCTCGCACATTTCTTAGTTTATCCTTTCTTTCCTTACAAACAAGATGGTAGTAAACAGAACGCGCATCCTCCTCCTCCCAGCTCGGTTTAGATCTCTTGTCTAATCTCACGCTTCCCTTTTCCTCCCGACTCCCTCTTCCTCCACCCCCGCCCCTCCACACCACCTGCTACTCTACTCTCCCTCCTTTTTCCACGCCCGTCGCTTCCCCGCCTGAATTCTCACGCCCAACCGGGGTCCTTCCCCACCCTCCTTTCTTCTCCCCCTCCTACAGTCACTGTTTGAGGCTGCCTCTAACCCCTTCGATCCTGGATCTGATTTCCCCTAAATCCCATCGTCTACGTTCCCTTTTCCTCCCATTCTGCTATTCTAATGCTTCTCTGGTCATTCTCTCCAAGATCTAGTCTCGTCCCAGCCCGGTCAAGTTGGGCTGGGCTGGGCTGGGCTGGGCAGGGCAGGGCAGGGCACGGCTGGTCTCCTCTCTCCTCCCCACCCCACACGAAGTTCTCTTTTCTCTGAATTGCGCTAGGAGGGACGGGGGTGGGGGGTAAGGAGGAGGGGAGAAATTACTTTTAACTGCGAGTCCCCGGCCGGCGGGTTCTGATTGGATGTTTTACGCAAAGACTCCGCCTATACCGTGGTACGCGCAAAGAGGGTGGGGAGGGAAAAAAGCCCAAGAAGGGCGCGCGCGCGCGCTCCCGCAGCCCCGAGGCAGAGAGCCGTGGTTGCTTAGGTTTTTGGTTCGGGTGTCGGTGATTCCCTAGGTTTCCGGAAAGGAGGGTTGGGGCGGCTACTCCGAGACAGAATTCTGGGCTGGTTAGGTGGCAGAAGGCGAAGCTTTCTTTTTCTTCCCAGGCCTGCTTCTCTCGCGGCTGGTATCCTGGGTGCCGCGGGGTAGCCCCGAGGAAGGACAGGCTTGATTTACAGCCTCCTCCAGGCGGCCCTGAGGCCAATGCCTTGTGGGCAATGTCTCTCCCCGCCCCCACGCGGCCTGCCCGCCCTGGTAGCCCGGATGTCCTTGCCCCCCGTGGCCGGGCTGTGGACTCGATTATCAGCCCCAGTGAGGATCCTCTTAAAGAGACAGATGCCTTTGCGGACAACACGGGGCTCGCTCCTCCGTTTTCCTTGCCGGGAATAGGGAGAACCCAGAGCCGAGCCAATGCGTGCGGACTACGTGCTCCGGGGCGTCCGCGGTCCGAGTGGCCAGTTGGGACCGACCGAGTTTTCTTCTTTCCCCCGGGCGGGCCCCGGCCCAGGGAAAAATGGCTAGTCCGGCGGCCTGGGATTGGCTGAGAGCCGCGTGAATGCAGGACATTGTCTCAATTTCAGTCACAGTCGTTTGCCCGGCCAGCCGGGGCTCCATTCTAACCCAGGAGCAAAATGGACGAAGAGCAGATAACCCTGAGGGAACTTGGCCGAGATGTGCGTGCGAGTGTTTGTGTGAGTGTGTGTGCATATGTGGAGCCATATATTGATCGGTAAACTGGCCTAATCGACCAGACTGACCCCTCCTTGAAGATAGGTTATGAACGGTTAGTATTAAGAAAAAAGTAAATGAAAATAAAAAGGCATTCTTTATAAATTAATGAATTAAAAATATTTCAATCAGACAGTAAATGTTTATTAAAGGTACAAGGAAGTTCTCGCTCAAGTACCTTTTTCTATTCAAAAGATTCAGGGTTTGGGGGTTTGATTTAATTCTACGCCAACTCGTGGAGGGGAAAGTTTTCGCCCTCAAAATACACATTTTAAAACTTTAGCTGATGATGGTTACTCGGGGGAATTTTGGACCAGATTAAGATGCTTCTGAGTAAGCCATTTTAATAATAAAACTTAGACTCTTAACTGAAAAGAGTTTGAAAGGCTTAACTCCAAAATCTGAGCCCCCAAGAAAGGTCTTAACTAAAAACTTTTCAGTGTTTAATGTTTGCTTTTGAGAGTAAAAACCCCTGGAAGGTAGGAACTCTCCTTTAAATTCTGAATTACGTTGCGACCTTGCTGATTACCATTTTTCATTATTTTTTACTGCAGTTTTCATTTAACTTGACTGAATTACTAAATTTTATTAGCTTTAAAAAAAAAAACTATCCTCGATAAAACTAAATTGTCATGAAACTAAAAATGCAATGACCTTTAAGCCTTCAAAACTATGTCTTTGTATTAATGTCTTCAGTTGAAAAAGTTTAAGTCCTCTCATGGTAAACTCTCCTCTCGTCTTTATATTAATGTTTGAGACAGTGTAAGTCTTTGAATGAGAGAAACCTTCCATTTTAGTCGTATATTTGCAATTGAGAAAGTGTGAGCCACAGAATGTTAGGAACTCTTTTTTGTCTGTGACCTGTAGACCCAGCACAGACTGGCTTCAAATAGGCATGAATACTTGATGATTTTTCCTTTATTTTTATTTAAGTATTGGCTGTTAAATTAATCAAGGAAAAATCAAAATAGGTTACTGCTTTCCAGCATATAATCTGGGAGGCAAGGAATTGGCCAAAACAGACTTTTGATATCAAAAGGCTTTTCAATAGTTGGAACGTTACATGATTGAAAAAACTATCCTTCCCGGTTTATTTTTTTCTCTAATGACAGAAGTTATAAACTTAATAGCAAAGTGATGAGGTTCAGAGAAGGTGGGTATGAAATGAGAAAAAGGAATAGACACGGAGTTTTAAATAAAGCAGATTTTGCATGTGTTAAATTTCTGTTCAAATTATCAGACATTAAATATCTGTAATGTGCAGAATATTTTTCTGGGTGGAAGACTGTTTTACATTACACATTCTCACTGATCTAGTCATACTTGTTGCACTGGGTACTTTAAGTAGGATGTGAAACAAAAAAATGTCTTGGGCATTCCAACATCCTCAGTGACCTGGGTGATATTTTTATTTAGATGCCATGATTTCTTTACTAGAAATGATGGAAAATACAAATCGACAATGTTTTATAAAGTCTATCAATTGAAAGAGAAGGATCAAAAGAAGCCTGAAGGAATAAAGGATAAAAGATAAAGGATAAAAAAGAAACCAAAGCAAATGATTATTTAAGGGCACCATTTCCTATAAAATAATTTAGAAACTGTTAAAAAATAACAGAAAATATTATTTAATATAATGAGTTTACAATGAAACAAAATTTAATATTCATTTAGATTTTAAAATTTGTCCCAAATAATTTTTTTTGGAGGGAAGGTGGGAAAAGCGAGAGAATTAAATATTAAACACTTTTATTTGCCTTTCCCAGAAAAATCAGCGTTGTGATTCTAGTTTTCCTTACAAGTGATTCAGAAATAGGTTTCAATAATTTAGTTTTGAAGATTGAAGTCATAATATTCTTTAGTTTCATGACAATTCAATTAGTTTACTTAGAATAGGCTAAAAAAAACCTGTTAAATTTAAGTAATTCAGTAGAGCATAAAGAAAACAGCCCAAGAAATTATAATGAAAAAAGGTAACCTGCAAGGGGGTGGTGTAATTTAGAATTTAAATGATTTCCTGAATCAATTTTGCAAAATTTCTATTGTCAAAAATGAAACCTAAAGAGCTTTACCCTTTCAGGAAAAGTTGCACATTCCTCCACTTTATAGTCATATTTCTTTCACATTGTGTAAATTAGTTAAGCAATATATCATAAACTATAATAACAAAACTTGTTTTAGATTTAGAAACTACCCAATTGATAATTAGCTTTAGTTAGGAACAGTTCCAAATGTAAACATTCTGCGTTAGCACTGCTACTGATTATTAATCTAAGTGCTTACCTAGAATTTCCACTTAAATTAATATTAGGAATTTTATGATCAAAGATTCAGGTCTTTAACTATGTTCTATGTATAATGTTCTCCTGATACTTCATTCAGTGTCAGTTCATGTAAGGCTAGCTTTTTCTGAAATCTGCCTGCTCATCATTTCTTATAGAACAATACTATCCCATTACATTCATGTACCACAACTTGTTCAGCCATTCCCCAAATGATGGGCATCCCCTCAATTTCCAATTCTTTTGCTACCACAAAAAGAGCTGCTATCCATATTTTTGCACTTTTGAGTCTTTTTTATGATCTCTTGGGATACAGCTGGGGTCTTTAACAATGGAAGGAATAAGCATCCTATGGCAAAGGTACCATTGAGTGGCACTTGTGCATTCTGCCACTCTACCATATATGTTTTTCTTTTGCCATTTTCCCTCTTTTAGACATTTTTCCTATTCTGTTCGGCTATGTTTTCTCCATGATTATCAATCCCCAAGTGTCAATGCCAGTACACTCAGCCAGTGAATTAGTATTTTTAAGTGCCTTCTGTGTATGTACCTGCTCTTTGAAGAAGATGGAAAGGATTTGGAAATGACAGAAGAACCAGATTAATGACATGAACCTAGGGTAAAGAGTATCAAAATGCCTTTGGGACTGTATTGTCTCATTCTCATTTCCTGCTCGAAGCCTGCAAATGATTTCTGCCTGATGGCACTAAAGAATGATCATTGAGTTACCTTAAAATTTTCATGGATGAATTATCTCATTTGTGGATTCTGTGTTCCTTATATTTCTTTTAGTTGTCATCCTTTGCCATTTTGCTTTCCTTTAGTAACTTAAAGAAGAGTTAGTAAATTTTTAGTAGCCACTCCATTGATTAGCTAGGCAAAAAATTAAGAGTCAAAGTAAAATGTTTTGGGTCACATAAATTTAATTCATTTCTGATTTGTGGTTCCCATTGTCACTAATAACTGAGTTAGCTAAATCTATGTGACATTTATGATCAGAGGTCAAGACTGACTTTTACAAATGAGTGTATAATGGGACTATATTCCTTAGCTTAAGTTTCCACTTAATACTACTTAAGCTAGTAATACCCAGCCACTACTGGAAATTAGTCTATCCAATCCCTACAGACATTTATAGAGATAACCACATTGTCTCTCTTGAAACACAGAATTTGAACTATTAAGAAAAAACAATTCCATTAATTATCCCAACTTTTAACCATTTATATATATACATATATATATATAATTTAAAGTTCTTAGGTTAAAACATTTTTAAAAGGCAACATGTCTTTCTCTGTACTTTTATAGTAGTTAAGAAATAGTTTGGTGTGGTAGATAGGAGCTGGCTTTAGAATTAAGAACAGAATTCTAGCCTTGGCACAGTCTTGAAGCTCTAAGTTCAAATCCAGCTTTAGATATTTACTAGCTGTGACTTTAAGCAAGTCACTTTACCTTTACTTCAGTTTCCTTAATTGTAAAATGAGAATAATAACATCTACCTCTTAAGGTTGCTGTGAGGATCAGATGAAATACTTGTAAAGTGCTTACTTAGCACAGTGTCTGGCACATATTAAGCCGTATATAAATGCTAGCTATTATGTTCAGATTCATATTCGTGTATTAAAACAGATTGTGACTTTTCCCTCTTCTACTAAGATGCTAATAATTTGGTGTGAAAATAAACCTAACTAGTTTTATATAAATATTACCATTTTCTTCTTTTTCATTAATCACACGAAAAAACGAATTTTATACCTAATAGCAATTTAACAGGTGCATAGAATAAAATAATGGTTTGCCTAAGCAACTATTCATTTATTTTGTACTGACTTATGATTGCTTTGGAATTCCAGATAAGAAAATTCCTTTACAAATGCAGATCAGCTCTTCTTTGACTACAGAGAACAGAAAAGTGACTTGGCAGGATCACACAGCTACTAAGTGTCTAAGGCTGGATTTGAATTCAGGAAGATGAATCCTCTTGACTCTGGGATCATCATTCTATAAACTTCACTACCTAGCTGCCCCTGTGTATGTAAATATATGTAAGTTTTGGCTTCATAATTGTGCAGAGATAGCTTGGGAAGTTCAGTATCTCAAATGGGTTAATGGCCTTACATTAAGGCTCAGAATGATAAATACCTACATGCTTTATATCCTCTCACTCATTCTTTTCCTCACTTCAGTTTGAACTGATTTCTTAATCTCATATAGACCAGTTGTGCCTCATTTTATATAATATCTTTCTGAAAAGATATAGAATAATTTTTAGAAATCAAATTATTTTTTATATGTAATGGAAACAAGCTACCTAAAGGAATCCTAGAATGAATCCTATTTTGCTGGAATATTTAATAAAGTAAAGAATAACTTATCATGTAAATTATCCTTGTTTTGGTAAATCTAGATTTTTATATATTATGTATGCTTAAATAGTATAACTATTTGATACTGTACTATGGTAGACTAGATTTAACTAAGTATGGCACAATTTTACTTTCTAAAGTAAATAATAAATAATACATTTTTGTAATAAAGAATGTTTTTTGTTTTTTTTTTTCCCCTCATGCCTATTTTCTTTAGCCTGTTTGGTTTTAGCAGTTAAATAATGAGGAAGACAAACTTCTGCTTTATCCTTACTTCTCTGTGTTACTCTTTAACTATAGTAGGGAAATATGCATAATTGGTTTTCCACATTTGCCAAGAGTCTATTTCCTCTTAACATTCAAAATATTTAACAGAAGTCTTGTAATAGCTCCAAAAATAATAAAAATGGTCCCAAGAATAAAAATGATAAATATACAGCACACTGATTTTTGTCATGGCTTTGATTTTGTTATGTTCCTTTAATAATTTTTAGTGTCAGATCATGTGGTAGAAATAAAAAGGTTTTTCTCACAGTAATAAAACCCAGTAAAGAAATTTATTCAGGGGGCAGCTAGGTGGCGCAGTGGAGAGAGCTCCAGCCCTGAAGTCAGGAAGACCTGAGTTCAAATTTGGTCTCAGACACAATACTTCCTAGCTGTGTGATCCTGGGCAAGTCACTTAACTCCAATTGCCTCAGGAAAAAAAAAAAAAAAATTATTCAGTTACTTTATATAAGGTCGAAGTGTTATCTACATAGTAAGCAATTACAAGATCCTGTTAAGGTACATAATTAATTCTGTATAGCCATTTAAATACTCAGTAGTACCTTTTAGCTAAGTGTAATGTTATGATTAAATTTCATACTGTGTATTTAGAAAAAAGATGAAACTAATTGGGCTTATATGGTATTTCTTAAATATGTGAGCACAGTGCAATGGGAAGACTCCTTGAATCGATGTCATAGAACCTGCCTTTGATTCTCAGCTTTGCTACAGATTAGTTTTATAACCTTAGTCAAGTCACTTCTCTGGGCCTCACATTACTCATGTGTAAAATGAGTTGGTTTAACTAGATAATCTTTGAGATCCCGTGCTATTCTAAAATTATGGCCTCCACTGACTTGTCAAAAACAAAACAAAACAAAACCCCATTATTAAAGATCCTGGCCCCTCTCTATTTTCCCCCAAAAAGCATTTTTAAAGCACTCCAAAATACAAATCTCAGTTTTTGATAATTCTTTGGGGATTTTTTTTTTTTTTAATAAAGATCACTTTAATTAGGTGTGGGGAAAATTTTGTTTTACAATGGTTAGGGGTAATTTGATTAGATTAGTGATTTGGTGTATTTAAATCTATTCTAGATGATCAATGAACTGAGAAAGAGTTTAAGAGCTATAACTTAAAATTCCTAATTGGTCATTTACATTTCATGGCCAGGTCTGCAGATAGATTTTTACACTTTAGGGAAATTTTTTTGATTTTTTTTTCTATTATTCAGGTAATAGTACTGCCCTTTATGTTTATTGTACATATCATACAATAGTCTTGTACAGACAAAATGGGGAATTGAAATCTAATAAAAATTCTTATTTAGCATTTGAGCTAACAAACAGCTTGGCTGAAATTTGTCTCCCTTGTCATTGGTTGAATTTATGGATAAGAAAGTACATTTCCCTTGGTTAAATTAGCAAAATTATTTTTCATATTGCATGGTTACAATGAAAATTCAAAGCATACAGTTCATAAAACTTTTAAATCCAACTTAGAAGCATATTCATGGAGAGATCCACAAGACCACAATACAATTATCCCTCCATGAGGATTGGGGATGCAGCATCTCTGAGATTTGAAAAATCTGCATCAAAATTTTTGGTGCTCCCTTTTTACCAGTCTGAATAATTATGATACTGAAATAAAAATCTATTGATATTATATAACACTATATATATGTATATATATTTATGCATATCTAAAGTTTCTAAACATTTCCTGGGTCATCTGCTGGCCCTCCAAGTGTCCTCTAGGACTCTTTGCAAAATGCCCCAAATTCCCATTTAATTTCTTATGCCAACCTGTAATATGTTGAAACTTTTCATGAACAAAGTTTTGACATGGAATGCTTAACTATAGTATTTTGGTCAAAGTATTCAAAAAATTCTGAAAATTATGTGGGGCAAGTAGCATTTCAATGAAGGGCCAGATTTTAATCAAGAAATTTGGTTTAAATTATGAGTTTTCCTGATTTCAAGGTAAGAAATACGGAAAATAAACTACAATGCAGATCTGACACTAAAAATAAAAATGTGAAAGTACTTCGTGGCTATAATGTATAAATCATTTAGTTGGGGTTTCAGGGCAGCTAGGTGGCACAGTGGATAGAGTGCCACAACTAAAGTCAGGAAAACTCATTTGCCTGAGCTCAGATCTGACCTCAGACACTTATTAGTTGTGGGATCCTGGTCAAATCGATTAACCCTGTTTGCCTCAGTTTTCTCATCTGTAAAATTAGCTGGAGAAGGAAAAAGCAAATCACTCCAACATCTTAAATCTCAAATAGAGTCACAAAGAATCAGGCGCTACTGAACAAGTAGAATAGTTTAAACGAAATGTAGTTTTAGTCTTTTGGAGACCATATACTAACAAAATATTACCAGTAGCTGCCTTTAGATAATTTGACCAACTAATAGATTTTTAGTTAGCAATTGTTACTATATAAAATGCCATAAAAATTTCTGTTCAATTTTAAATAAGATCTCATTTGTACTAAATTATATATGAAAGCACAAAGATACAGTTGCTTAAGCTATTAAAAAAAAACTTTAAAAAGTTGTTATGTTTGTATATGTATAAGGACACCATTAAATGAAGTTCAAATGAGTGTTCCCTCTGCCAAAGTAGATAGCTAGAAAAAACATTAAATGAGTGTTTAACTATATGCAGCATCAACTATATAAGTTGATGGAGATATAAAGGTTGTCCATCATATATCCTAGGACATATATTGGTACCTTTGTATTTGAGAGTTTGGAGAGAAATTTTTATTGGCTATCTTATTTTGGTGCATACATTGTATCTCAATGAGAATGTTTTAAGTTTGTCAATTCACTTAATGAGAATTAGAAACTCCATTTTTTTAGGATACACTAGAGAAAAATTGACCTTTTCCTTCTTTTTTAGGTTATAATTTAGTTTTCTAGTTTGTTTCCTTAAATCCAGTTTTTTTTCCCAGAAATAACTTTTGCTTGTTTAAATATTTATGCACTATTAGACTATAGTCTAAGGATTGCAGATTATATGAGAAGTATGGAATTTGTATTCTTAAAATGCTAGTGCCTAGCAGTTTTTCTATACAATACTATAGCTCATAAATATTCTGATTTTTATTTTTCACTCCACACCTGGGACTTCTTCATCCTGAATTATCCTTCTGCCCTATTATCCCACAGGCAAATTCCTCCATTTGGGGAATGGGTTCAGACCAGCTAACTTTCATTCACCTCTAGGACAAGATCTTTGTTTTTGTTTGAATTTGTATTTCCAACATAAAGCCTAGAATGTAGAGAGTTAACAATGCTTGTAGTCAAAAGTAGAGGGACCCTTAGTATGAAAAGAAAGTTTATTACCCCCCCAATTACCTCAGAATCCAGGGCCAATTTTGTTGTAGCACTTGGTTTCCAACAGGATACCAAGGACAGTGAAGTCCTTTCTTGGAATGGGTGTAGATCCCATACCTCTTACCTCTTCAGGAAGACAATGTAATACCTTTTTTCTAGGAAAATCTCAGTTGAAAACCCTAGTCTTCATACTAACTTTTTTTACCCATTGTCAATTTGCAGTCTTTCTGAGATGCAATATTCTCATTTGTAAAATGGGGATAATGCTTGTAGTACCTACTTTACAAAGTTCTTGAAGTTCTGATGAGATAATGCATGTAGTTCTTTTCAAACTTTAAATAACTTCATTAAATCAGTTGTTAATTTAAATGAATCTTCACTGCTACATGGCATTCATTTTGTAATTCTTGGATTAACTTCATTACTCCCCCCAGCACATCTTTTTTCTTTAATTTTCTTCTATATCATTCTTTCTTCCCTCTCAGCAGAATTCATTTCAAACTTCTGAAAAATCAGAGGCTGTCTGTCATGTGCTCCTCTTCTTTACTCCATGCTTCTATGCCTCCACATCTTTCAATATCACCCATCTCTTCTCATTGCTAAGGACAGCTCCTTTGCCATTACTGATCTTACCTTTTTCATTTTCCGTCAGCTGGCACCTCCCTTAATCAATTTGAACATCCCCTTTGTCAACTTTGAACTTTCATCTACTGCTTCCTTTTTTATTCAACTGAAAACATGCACAGATGATACCCATGAACTGTTAAATCTTTTATTTGAGTCTGCTGGCCTCCCAGGCTATCATCCCATATTTTCTTTTTTCCATATTTAACTGCATTGGTTGCCTACATTGCCTCACTCCCATTCAATTAATTCCTTTTTTTTTTTTTTTTTTGCTGAGGCAGTTGGGGTTAAGTGACTTGCCTAGGGTCAAACAGCTAGGAAATGTTAAGTGTCTGAGGCCAGGTCCTCCTGACTTCAGGGCTGGTGCTCTATCCATTGTGCCACCCTAGCTACCTCCACTTCTTAATTCTTTACAATTTGGTCTCCAAACACATCAATCAACTGTACTTTCTCTAAAGTTATCAATGATCTCTTAATTGTTAACTGATTTTTTTTTCTTCCTCAAACATATATAATTAGCTGCTAAGTCATATCAATTCTCCTACTACAGTATCTCACATCCATTTCCTTCCTTTCAATTACATGGTCACTAACCCAATTTAGGCCCTTGTTACCAAGAATTCTTATCTTTATAGTACTCTGCCAATACACAGCCAAAATGGATAGACTTCCTAAATTTGTAGAAAGCTGAACTTCAGAAAACTGAATGGAACATAATATTGGTAGAATTAGAAACCTTATGGAAAAAGAACAGCAGGTAGCAGAACCTGACTCAGTTCTGACTGCTATCAAGGCAAAGGCATGGAACAGGAAGGTAGCAGAGGATAGGAAAAGAGAGATTCTAAAAAATATCTTTTTGTGATATTATAAGCAAATTAGAGGAACATAGGAGAGTTTACCTCTCAGACCTGTGGAGAAGGAAGGAATTTGCTTCCAAAGAAGAACTGGAACTCTTAATTGAACACCAGATGGATAATTTTGACTATATTAAGTTTTAAAGTTTTTGTACAAACAAAACTAATGCAGACAGGATTAGGAGGGAAGCAATAAATTGGGAAATCATCTTTACACTTAAGGGTTCTGATAAAGGCCTCATTTCTAAAATAGAGAAATATCTCATATTTGTAAGAATTCAAACCAAGGATATGAAGACAATTTTCAGATGATGAAATTAAAACTATTTCTAATCATATGAAATAGTGCTTCAAATCACTATTGATCAGAGAAATACAAATTAAGACAACTCTGAGATACCACTCCACACCTGTCAGATTGGCTAAGATGACAGGAAAAGATAATGATGAATGTTGGAGGGGATGTGAGAAAACCAGGACACTGATACCTTGTTGGTGGTACTGTGAAAAGATCCAACCATTCTGGAGAGCAATTTGGAACTATGCTCAAAGAGTTATCAAACTGTGCATACCCTTTGACCCAGCAGTGTTTCTATTGGGCCTATATCCCAAAGAGATCTTAAAGGAGGGAAAGGGACCCACATGTGCAAAAATGTTTGTGGCAGCCCTTTTTGTAGTGGCTAGAAATTGGAAACTGAATGGAAGCCCATCAATTAGAGAATGGCTGAATAAGTTATGGCATATGAATGTCATGGAATATTATTTTTCTGTAAGAAATGACCAGGAGGATGATTTCAGAGAAGCCTGGAGAGACTTGCATGAACTGATGCTGAGTGAAATCAGCAGAGCCAGGAGATCATTGTACACGGCAACAATAAGATTATACGATGATGTGTTCTGATGGACATGGTTCTCTTCAACAATGAGATGTTTCAAACCAATTCCAGCTGTTCAGTGAGGAAGAAAGCCATCTACCCCCAGGGAGAGGCCTGTGGGATCTGAGTCTGGACCATAACTTAGCATTTTATGTTTTCTTTCTCAGGTTTTTTTTTTTTTTTCTTTCCTGTACAGCAAGATAACTGTATAAATATATATACACATTCGATCTGTCAAATATTTTAACATAATTAACATGCATTAGACTTCCTGCCATCTAGGGGAGGGGGTGGGGAGTAGGAGGGAGGAATTTGTAACAGAAAGCTTTGCAAAGGTCAATGTTGAAAAATTACCTATGCATGTTTTGCAAATAAAGAAATCAACAAGATATCTCCTTTGGGGATAGGGATTAAATTGTAGAAAACAAAGTCACTCTGACTTTAGCAAACTTTTATTTTTTGGGGGGGGTGTTAAGTGATTGGGTTGACAGGGATGAATAAATAACAATCAAGTTCAAGAGGTAGGAGAGTTAGTCGGTTTCTTCTATGTATTTAAATAAGTCTTTACCTTTTGCAATCTACTTTCAGGCCAAAATAAGAATAGAAAAAATGAAGGAAAGGGAAAATGAAGCTTTAGGAGATGTGAAAAAGAAAGTTAATACTGAGAAAAATTGGGACAAAATCTCATTAAGAGTAAAAGTTGGAACCACAATTTTTTTTTCCAGATTCAACAAAATAGAAAAATATTTCCCCTTAAGATGCTATTAAAAATGGAATGTTTAGAGACAAAAATAATTAGCTACCTTATCTGTAAGGCTAAATGTCAGATCTAAATAAACAGTATTCATGAAAGAAATGACACTACCACTATTTTTTTTATTCTAATAATTCTTTTTAAAGTTCTGATAGCTTTAAATATAATAAATAGAATTTTGGAATACAAAGAAATATTAAGTCACTGAAATGAGATCTATTACATTTTTAGATTAAGAAAAGATAATAGAGGGTATATAGAATAAGAGATACTTAACACTAATGAATACAATATATTTGTAAGAATTTTATTGTGAAGATTTTATTGAAATATTTTATACTGATAATATATGGCCAAATTGCGTATTAAAATAAAGGCAGTCTTTTGAAAATTTAAAGAGTAATAAGTGACATAGCATTTCCCAATTTATAAATGATCTAAGGATATTTACAATTTTCAGAAGAAATTAAAGCTATCTATAGTCATATGAAAAAATGTTTTAAGTCACTATTGATTAGAGAAATGCAAAGTAAAATACTCAGATTGTCTAAAATGACAGGAAAAGACGATAAATGTTGGAGATGTGGGGAAAATAGGACTCTGCTGCATTGCTGGTAGAGTTGTGAAATGATCTAACCATTCTGGAGAGCAATTTGGAACTATGCCCACAGGGCTATAAAACTGTGCATACCCTTTGACCTAGCAGTGATACTTCTGCGTCTATTCTAAGGAAATCATAAAGGAGGAAAAAAGATCCACATGTGCAACAAGTTTGTAGCATTTCTTTTTGTGGTAGTGAAGAATTGGAAAATAAGTAAATGCCCATTAATTGGGGAATGGTTGAATACTAAGTTATGGTATATGAAAGTAATGGAATATTATGGCTCTATAAAAAGCTGACTTTAGAAAGGCCTGGAAAAATTTACATGAATTGATCTGAGTGAAACAAGCAGAACCAGGAATACATTGTACACAGTAACATCAAGATTGTGCAGTGATCAACTATGAAAGAACTTGTTTCTTTTCAGTAGATTAGTAATCCAAGGCAATCTCAATAAATCTTTGATGGAAAATGCCATCTGTATCTAGAGAGAGAACTATGGGGACTGAATATAAATCAACACATGCTATCCTCACTTTTTTTTGTTTTTTTCCTTTTTGTTCTGATTTTTCTAATAACATGATTCATAAGGAAATGGTTTTTTTTTAAATGAATGTACAAGTATAACCAGAAAAAAAAGGAAAAAAAATTGATATGGAAAGAATATTGAGAGGAATTTTATGAGCTTAAAGGAAATTTAGAAAGAGAAAAAAAGATGGAGGGGAGGAGAGGGAGGTAGTGGGAAGGTATTGAAGTAGTTATATAGTATCTATTATGTGCCAGGTATTGTTTTAAGCACTTTACATATATTGCCTCATTTGAAACTCACAACAACCTTGTTATTAGCCTCATTTTACAATTGAAGTAACTGAGGCAAAGGATAAGTGACTTGCCCAGAGTCACACAGCTAAAATCTGAGGTCACATTTGAACTCAGATCTTTCTGACTCTCAGAGAAGTAATCTATATGTACTATGCCACTTAACTCTTTTTTTTTTTTTTTTGCTTTTTGCTGAGGCAGTTGGGGTTAAGTGACTTGCCCAGGGTCACACAGCTAGGGGATGTTGAGTGTCTGAGACCAGATTTGAACTCAGGTCGTCCTGACTTCAGGGCTGATGCTCTATCCACTGCGCCACCCAGCTGCCCCCACTTAACTAATTCTTAAGACAGTGGAGAGAATGTTTGATTTAGAGCCAGAAAAGAATGTAGCTGGAGAAAAAATTTTTCACCTTTTTTGTTTGCTTTTTATGTTTTTTTCCCCCACTTTGATCAGATTTAAGAGAATTGCCCACTGTCTTGAGGGGGGAGGAAAAAAAGAGAAAACTATGGAGCATAGTTCACAAGCGTGAATGTTGAAAACTATTTTTGCATGTATTTGAAAAATAAGATACAAGTTAAAAAATACAGTAATTAAAATGTTAAAAAAAATCCCAAAAAATATCCCAAAAAGAAAAAGATAATACATTCTGTATTAAGGAACCAGTACTACACTTTATTAGGAAGTACAATGGACTTGAATGAAAATAAGGTAATAGTGATAAGAAATATCTACTAAGTTTTTTCAGATTTATATTCAAATTCATTAAGTATCAAAACCAGTCTTGATAGAAGATTTAAAAAATGGGATAAAAAGTAAATGAAGGCAGAATGGCCCATTAATATCCTAAATAGATATCTACAAGGAAAATTATTCAAATTAGAAAGAAATGATTTAAAGGAATAAAAGGAAAAGATCAGAAGGAAAAGTTTCAGAATGTTTTCCCACTTATAATCAGTATTTAGTTTGAGTGGAAAGGTGAAAGGAATTTTTTTTTATTAAAGCTTTTTATTTTCAAAACATATGCATGGCTAATTTTTCAACACTGATCCTTGCAAAACCTTGTGTTTCAATTTTCCCCCTTTCTTCTCACTCCCTCCTCTGGATGGCAAGTAACCCAATATATGTTAGACAAGGTAAAAATATGTTAAATCCAATAAATGTATACATATTTATACAATTATTTTGCTGCATAGAAAATCAGATCAAAAAGGAAAAAAAATTGAGTCCCATCCATCATAATTGATCTTCATATAATCTTATGGCTGTGTACAATGATTTCCTGGTTTGGCTCATTTCACTTAGCATCACTTCATGTAAGTCTTTCCAGACCTCTCTGAAATCATCCTGCTGATCCGTTCTTATAAAACAATAATATTCCGTAACACTCATATACCAGTTTCTTGCCACTATAAAAAGAACTGCCACAAACATTTTTGCACATGTAGGTCCCTGTCCCTCCTTTAAGATTCTTTGGGATAAAGCACATTTTGAAAGGGATACTTTTTTTTTTTTTTTTAAGTGGGAAATCCTGGACAAGTTCTTTTATATTTTCTCTTTATATATCTATCCTTCCAGTCATCTAATAAAATGTTTAAAAAAAAATCCATTATCTATTTTATCCTACTTCTGTTTCTGACCTTTCTCCAAAGTAATGCCATATTCCTGAAATGTTCATTTTCCCAGTATACCAAGCAAACAATTCTTGTCTTTAAGGATCCTACTTTCCAAGTGGGGAGGATCATGTATAAATGACAACATAAAAGATAAATATACAGTAGGTGGAAGGTATCCTGAAGGAAAATGGTACTTGCAGATGAGGACCAGGGGAGTTGAGGATAGGGGAGAAACCAGGAAAAGGTGTCCTACAGAAAAAGGCACTTCAGCTGAGTTCTAAAGAATGCCAGGGTTTGGATTAGAGGGTACTGAGGTTATGTCCATCTTTGACATTCTAGGAATTTATGACTTCTTTCTACTGTCAGTATGCTTTTCATGATGCTTATTGTTATTACTGGCCTTTGTTCCTTGGCCAAGTTTTTTTTTTCTTGTTTCATGTCTTCTAGAGCTATTATAGTACTATCCCAATAAATGATGGCATATTAGGACTGCTACTATGGAGATGTTAGTAGGAGATTAAACCTGAGGAGTCATTAGAGAGGGCTTCTAGGCCAACTCCTTCATTTTACAAACGAGAAAGCTTCATGCTATAGAGAATAGTGAAATTGACTTACCTAAGATACCACAGGTAAATACCAGAACTGGGATGCTTTAGTTAATCCAACCAAAAGATTTAGGAAGACTGATGGGAGGGTTTGAGGTTTCTTCAAAAGAATAAACAATTCATTAGACTGTGAGGTTCTTGAGAACTGGGGTTGTATTTTTATCCTTTGTACCAGTAGTGTTTAGCAGTACCTTATTGATAGATGCAGTTCATTTTTTTTTGTTTTTGTTTTTGTTTTTTTCCAATAGTGCTCTCCCCTTTATGATCCCATTTGGGGTTTTCTTGGCAGATAATGGATTGGTTTGCCAATTTCCTTCTCCAGCTCATTTTATAGATGAGTAAACTGAGGGAAACAGGACTAAGTGACTTGCCCACAGTCAAATAGCCAGTAAATTTCTGAAGTGAAATTTGAACTCAAAAGATATCCAATTGAATTATCAAGTTGTTTGCCTGATCATTTAGAGTGCATTTAATAAATGCTAGGTGACTGACTTATCTTTTTATTTTTAATATTGCATTTTAAAATGATAATGAAGATACAGAAAATTGAATTACTTTGCTTTCTGTAAACAAGAGGTAAATTCGAGGATGATTCGATTTTATTTAGACACCAGATTTTGTTTTATAGGAATCTGCTGCAGTCTGTCATTCTATTTAAAGATGGCAGGATTTAATTCACCGGTACCTGTTACAGTAGTAACTGGCAGGCATTAGTAAAACAGATTGGCATTGTTTATAACAGTTTACGAAGTGTTAAAATCTGTGCTAAGATATATGATACTGGTTCTATTAAAAAAAAAACACAAATTCTTCTGTCATCATGATTTGTTTTTCACTATCTCTATAAAGCCATAGATTGCCATGATGAGGTGGGCAAAATGCCAAAACCAATTTCACAAAAAATGCAGAGTTTAGTCAACCAGATTTGCTCATAACCATCTTTTGTCTTTTTGTAAGAACATTAAGCCAGTGATTTAGAATGAACTTTTTTTTTTTTTGTCTCTGAATCATTCATCTAGAGCATTATTTAGGTGCTCTTGTTATTGGGGGTACATCTTATAATACTGTTGCTGCATAGTTTAGATGCTTAAGCTGGAAAAAATTTCAACAGTTCTTTCTCCACACTGCTATTGGAGAGAATGGATGAATCAATGTTGCCTTGATCTATCAACACTGCCCAGGAATAACACTTTAAGGGCATAGAGATCTACATTTTCTTTTAAAGTTCCTGCCCCTCTCACATTCTTTTATCTTCTGTCCTATGCTTTCCTAGAAGTGGACTGAAACTCACTGGACAGCTTCTATAACACTATAATTTGATAACATGGCTGATCTTGGGACTACCTATATGAAGAAAAACATAACCTTATTGAGGCACATAAAAGAGCTATTGCATAGTTTAGTCAGTCAACAAGCATTAAGCAACTACAATGTGCCAGGAAATATGCCTATACACATATACATGTATGTACATACATATATACATACATATCTGACACTGAAGGCAATAGGGAATTATTGGAGTTGACAGAATAAGAGGGCCCCGTAGTCAAGATTGATACTTTTGAGAGACCAATTAGCTAAAAAATGGATAAGCCTAGTAGAATTCTGGTTGAGTAAATCAGAAAATTCTAAAGCTCTTCAAATTTCTCACACAAACAAAATAAAATTGTCTCTCAGGGGGAATCGATACCAGTGAAAAACAAATACTTATGTTGTGTTTTTTCTATTTACGTTTTAAATTAAAAAAAAATGGACAGCAGTGGGAAGGTATTGCAGAGAACTGGAGGGGTGTGGATTAAGGATTTCTAGTATTGTTAATCAGGAAATTTTTGTTAACATTTTAGAGAGCAGTTTTAGTTTAATCATGAGGTCATAAGCCAGAGAGCAAAGTGAAGAAAGGAAAAGCAGCAGCATTGATTGTAAACAGCCTTCTCATAGAACTTCAAAAGGGAGGATATAAAATGACGGCTAGTGGGTATTGATGAATCAAGTAAAGATTTCTGGGGATGGGAAAAACACAGGCATGTAGGCAACAGGGAAGCCTCCAGTTGACAAAATTTAAGAGAAGTTGGATCACTTCATGTGAGAGAGGGTGAAGGCCATGGACAGAGATTTCATAGGGTTAGGAAGACTTTCACACAACTGAAAATGACTAAATAGTAACCTAAATGGTGACATGATAGGAGAAAAAGGCTGATGAAGGCATGCTGCAACTTCCTGTAATAAGATGATCATGCTATATTGTATGCAGGTCACTTCGTACCTCTTTTCTTCAGTTCTGGGCACCATATTCTTGGATAAGTTGAAGGGCATTCAGGAGGCAACCATATTTATGAAGGGCCTTTAACATAGGGAAATGGTTAAACTAGAGGATCCCAAAGGAGGGGCAGACATGATAGGTGTTTTCCATTGTGGAAGACAATTTAAGGAAGGGGGAGTTGTAATTGAAATTTTTGTGTCCTTCTGCTGTATTTCCTTTATTTCTTGCCTTTGAAATATAAGGAGATTGTACTAAGTGGCTTCTAAGGTTTCTTTCAGTTCTAAATCTACCATCTCAATTTCTGCTTTATCAAATCTAAAATTTGCTCCTTTGCACTTGCCATTTCACCACTTTATTCCTTCATCTTGTTTCTGGGGTCAGGCAGGACAAGTATGAACCCTCTCCCACATGCCAGACATTTAAATATTTGAAGTCAAGTACCATACCATATAACCCTCCTGTTCATGTTACTTTGGCCTTAGTCCAACTTTATCATTGTCTTTATTGATTACAGCATTATTTTTTTTTCCTTGCTACATTATTTCTATCAAAAGTAGAAAAGCAGTCAAATTCTTAAGAATTCTTAGAAGTTACTGTGAGATTGCAAATTTTTTTCTTCTAAATAAAAACTTAAAGAATGTAACTTATGTAATTTCTAACACTTTAAAAATGACATGGTTTTACTGTTACTTAGATCTGTCTGCTTTCAAATCCACACAAGTCTGAAATACAAGTAAAAAAGTAAATATAGACCTTAAAAAGTCTTATTGTTCTATCATCGTTGAGGAAGGGCATTTAAGTATAGTTACTTTAAGCAAACATTTGTATTATTTTAATTATCTAAGAAGTTTCAATACAGTTGAAGTGCACTGAAGAGAATTTTGCGGGCCCAAAGGGTTGTCTGCTTCTTTATCTTTTGCTTTAAGCATTTGTGCTAGTGGGAAAAGTGTCCCGTATCTGATACTCATTGTACAATGAGGATATATGTTCTATGAGGGACTCTATTATACACTTTCTGGAAGACTTTAGAAAATGAGCCACATGATGACACTTTTAATTTTAAAATTTTCTTAGAGTTTGTGGCAGGGACAACATACATGGAAAAATCTCTGAACTCTTCCTTTTAAGGGAGGGTCAAAACCCTTCTCTCTCAAGTATAAATCTGGTCTATGTAAACCCAAACCTTGTGGGGTAAGGGTCACACTTCTATTTATTTTGTATGTAACCATATGTACTTGTCTCATTGACAGAATGTAAATTTTGAGGGAAGAAATTGTTTTCACTTTTGTTTTAGCTTCTCTAGTGCCTTAAGAACATCATGAATGCTTACTAAATTTTTATTGATTTGAAACTTTAGTTCTATCAAAACAAATTCATAATTCGTCGAATATGCAATGACAACAGAATAACACTAAATACTGTTCCAAGGGATTAAACTAATTTTTTATATAATTTCCATAATCAGGTACAATGTTATACTTACAGACCCATAGTTCTAGAAAATTGACAGTTGATTTGGAGAATCCAGCCTAAGTACATGGAATAAACTTTTTCCATGAGAAATGTGGAAGTAGTGGTTCCCTCTAGTGATAACATTTGTTACTAATATGATTAATTCTCTATAGAAATGCTCATCTATCAGGTTTACTGATCCCCAATCCCCACCCCAACCAGCTTCCAAGCTGCCAATCACAAATGAGCTTAAAGTAGAATTTTGGATTATTTATTTTTGGGCATAATTTGTATTTTTTCCCCCTTCATTACAGTATACAAATAGAAATAGACTGTATTCTCCAATTGAACAAAATTATTCTTGAGTAACTATGTGTAAAAAGGCCATTTCATACTTTCCCCCCTGTTTTCTAATGCATGGGTAGAAGCAGCTGCCCTTATGTGCACTGGTTTTCCAATGAACATAGTTTTAAATTCATAAGAACTTCCAAATTTGTTACAGTAAAGTATAGGAAGCTTTAGAGTGAAAATTTGTGACAGGTCTGGATAATTATAAATGTATTAAACTACTTTTGAACCTATTAAACAATTTTCCAAAAATTTTTTATAACTTTCTACCATAAAATAAATGACCTAAATAACTGTACCAGAGTGTAGAAATACTGACAACTGCCATTATTACTAAGTCTTTATATGAGGATGGCATAAAAGGATCAAAGATTCTAGACAGTAAGATTTCCTATTTCATAAATCAAAACATTATTTAATTCATTTACTCAGCTAAAGAATACTAATTATGTAGACTTTAAACAAAGCTTTTTGTACCTGTAACAAGTTATAAAGAGCTAAATAGCAGTAGTGATGTATAGTGCTATATATATTGATTTGTAGTTAGGAGACCTGGGATTAAATCCTTGACAGTTATTAGCTATATTTTCATGGGCAAGTGACTACATTTCTGAGCTTCTCATGTCATCTGCAGAAGAATACTTGTAGGGCTCATTTCATAGGGCTTTTGTATGGGAAAAATTTTGTATGTGTTAAAAGTGCAAAGTAAATGTGAGCTCTTTTTAATTAGGCATGTATTTCTTAAATACATCAGTTTTTCCACAGAATAGGGGACGAATGAGATTGAGAGGGAATTATCAGTTCTGACTTCCTTAATTTATAATAGAGCAAGGAGCTTATTGAACATGATTCCTCTTAACCTTGGTGCTAACATTTCCACAAACTTGATTCTCTATAACATAAAGCAGGCAGGTGATAATCTAAGTCTTTTTGGAGTATTTATTCATCAAGATATTGACTAGAATCATATAATTCTTAAGTTATAATAGATTAGTGATCTGATATCTCCATTATGCAAATGAAGAACCAGTCTCAGAAAGGTAAAATGATCCATGACCACACAGCTTCTTCTCAAACCAGTATTAGATGTAATGATATTGCATTAACAGATAATAGAGATATCTACTTTAAATAAAAGTTCACAGTAACCTGGGGACATATGGGTGAAACATGACAATTTTACACAAAATGACTGCCTTGTTTTCTATGATAGATAACTTCATTTTCCACAAGAATTATTGATAAATATAAAATCTTCAGGCCAAATCAGTATGTGTAAGTGTCTGAATGGAATAAAAGTAATTTTTATTTCCTTTCAGGTAAAACTACTTTGTGCCATTGTGTGGAACTGAAATGCCTATAATTGCAATTGGAAAAAAATAAACCCTACAACCTTCACAATATCTAAAACAAGCTAAATGGTTGATAAATTATAAGTGTAAAAGTGCTCTTAAACATCCATTTTTAAAATGGGGAAGGTAAAGGAATATTAATGATTTTAGTCAACTTGTTAGCAGAACATAAATTCCATTTGGGGTTTGTTAAGTCCTTGGATATTTTTACATGTCAAATGCTTGTGTAAAATGGTAATTAACTTTCAAAACCATGTGCAATTTTAAAATGATGTGATATAATAGAAAAAGAATATTTTTATATATAGGATTTTATTTTGCACTGCTAAAACAATTTCATTATAGGCCAAGGGAAAGAGAAAGGGGAAAAAAAAAAAAAAAAGATAAAATCACATTTAGCAAATTACCAAAGCTTTTCCACTTTTGCTTTTTTTTTTTTAATCAGGATTTTTCATCTGATAATTTACTGTCACATCCCTTTGAAAACAGACAAGATGCTTACCATATACCAAAGATTACAGGCTGCCACTAAAAGAAAAACTTTACACATTCACTGTACATCTAGGCTGGAAAATTGTCCTGCATTAAAAATATACTTAGAAATCATGTCAATAAATGGAAAACACAGAAAACATTATTATGTTGAAGAAAAAGATTAAAGTCCTCATATTGTGTCTTTGAACCTGGATATTAATTCTTTGTGGTGCTATTTTGACACATATTAATTCTTCTTGTATTTATGTACTCATACTGTGATTTTATCTACAGTATTCATTAAGGCAAACAACTAATGCATTTCTGAAGAGGTGTTATGGGAATTGTGTTCAAACAGCAAACATTTGGCATTAAAATAGGTTAACACATATATAGGTTCTAGTATTATACATCAAGCATTCTTCTTGGACTTGGATAGTAACAAGAAAAAGATGAACATGCTAACAATGTCAAAAAGGTTCAAAATTCAGTGTCCAAGCAATTCCTAACAATGCCTCTGTAGTCACTGTCAAGCTCTAAACAGTATAGAATTTATGCAAATGCATTAAAGAATTCTAGCTTGGCAAATACACCCAAGCAGGTTAAACTATATATACAGAAAGTAAATGATAAATACAGAATTAAAAGAGACCTTCTGTTTTCTTTATAGCCTTGAAAATTGACAAACTTTTTGAGGACAATTCTACAATATTAAACATTAGGTAACCAGAGTTGCTTGGAAAACCTAATTACGCAAACTGATTTAAAATACTCCAATGACTTTTGTAGTGTTTAATACAATTCAGTTTGTAGTCAAGGGCACAAGACAACATTTAACAAAAATAATCACATCAACTGAACTAGAAATCAAATGCAAATATATATGAATACAATCTCCAAAATCTGTCTTTTAAGTGAACATTAACCATTTATTCAAAGTTATACAAGAATTTGAAGGATAAAGTCTTCTGTGACACAAAGCCATTTCACAATAGTTTCATGTCTCAGGTGAGCAGTGGGAGATAGGGTGAAAGAACAAGTTAGTAGGCCCCATTCAGGCAGCTAGAAAGCAAAAATAGGCTCAACAGCAGCCTCCACCAGCTTGTTGTCCTCCCTGACTGCCAGAGTGTGTTGCATTAGTAGCGGCATGCTGAGGGCCAATTTTAATGCCATTTGCCTGAAATAATTAAAAGGGGAAAAATAGTGAATTTCATCTGGGAAAAAACATACCTGTAACACAAATCATATTTTTAGCAACTCTTTAATCCATCTGATTGGCCCCAAAGTACTGATACTGAACAGTAAGTCATAATTAGATGTCAAATTGATAACAAAGACCCTTTCCTCCTAAAAACAAAACACCATGGCATTTTATTTAAAGATACCTGCCAAACAGAATAAGCACAGGGCAAATAGCTGTTGTAAACTGTGGGGTGTTTTATGTGATTCTTATAATGTAAAATCTTTAAATATAATTCTATTTCAAATAAATTTTCAAAGAGAAATACTCTAAGCCCATGATGCTATAACAGAATATAAAATGCCTCCTTTCCTTACAGCATTTCAGTTGCATGTTGAATCAGCCGTACAGGCTAAGGGCATATGAGTGTTCTGTGTCATCAATAATTTCTATGATCCCCAAAGACATGGCAACTGGCCAAGAACCCACACACACAGTGGATTTCTTTCATTCATCAAACTCACACTTATAGCTTAACCCTCACTCCCTCAAGTGGATTTTACCTAAAAATACAGCACTTTAAGAAAAGTAATACAGTAGCTTCAGAAATTAAGCTCTTAAGGAAACTCTGCGTCACAGTAAATCTCAGATTTATAGTGCTTGGCAGTTGTTCTGCAACACTAGTAGCCTTGGGGTTTCTGGCACTAACTCAGTATTGACAGCAGCTGATGTGGTTTCTTTTCGCTCTTTTGACTCCTCTTTAATAAAAAGCATGCCCTATGGCTCATTGGTTTTGCCCCCTCTGGGCTGGTAGCAACTTCTTGAGGAATCAAGGAGCCAGACTTGGCATTAAGCCAAATAAATAGCATGGATTGTTGGCTCTTGACAGCATATTGCAATCAAAGCTCCATAAGGCACAGTAAAGCAGTCAACTACTATATGAAACTAAACAGAGACAATGAAGGGCTCTTTTTAAATAGAGGCTCTAATTATTGTTAAATTTATATGGCCTCAGTTTCTGAATGGCATCTCTTTTAAATGAACAAGCCCTATAGTCACATTAATAAATAAAATTAATAAATAAAAGACATTATTAACAATAATCATTTATGAACATGAAAGCAAATTTATATTTATGTATATTTATATTTGTTTATATTAAATTAAACAAAATATTTATATTATATATGGTTTATATTAAAACATTTATGAGCATGAATATAAATATTTTAACACAACTTACAATTGGTTCTTTAAGAAAAAAGTATATAAATATTAATTTCTCCATATGAGTATTGTTGAAATGATTGAAGTCTCATTCATGTTTAGGCTAAGGGGTACAAACAGCTAGTTCTACTGTAGCTTCTTTATATAGTGTTTTCCTAACTTTAAAATTGCTAGAAAAACCTTTCTTTCTTTTCCCCCTCTAACCACACAAGCATTAAGACAGTGAACAAAAAGTTTCTTTAGAACAAAATGTATATGTAATATACTAAACAAGTTCACTCAACAAATAATTAAAAGTGATTACTATGTGCAAGATGTTGTGCTAGGCACTTGAAGGAATCCAAAGGCCTTCTTATATGGAGCTCATTGTTGTAGAGGCAATATGACAGATTTAGTATAAAAAGTGAATATGATCAGTGCACAATGAGGTTTCAGGAGAAACACAAACTCATGCAAAATCTTACCTTTACAGCTAACCAATTTTACAAAATAATCTGTTCAAGATAATTTTATTTGAACTTACAACAGTATGCAGTAATGCAAACTCCTGAAAACCTGATATGTGTTGTATTTAGTGTAATTTTCAAAGTTCATTGGATAGCTCAGAGAGCAGTACATCTGTTATCAGCAACATGGCCTCTCAATCTATATACTGGAAAATTATTCCTGAAAGCAGATGACACCATATGGACAAGTGGATGAAAGTGGATTTTCTTTCCTCTTTGGGGGATTTATGTTATTTTGTTATTGGTGCATGGATAGAAAGGGTCATTTACTTCAATCCATTTTCACCACAACTTTTAGTGACACTCTACTAAAATGTCAAGCACAAACATGCAAATATCATAAGATATATCAAGTCTTTCATTTGATTATGAAGACCTTGTTTCATGTAAATTTCCAACACAATTTATATAATTTTAAAGATTTGTTATGAAATTCATGCATTATAAAATTAATATTTCATACTGTGTTTTTTATCTTGAAACTAAATATTGGACAATGAAAGAAATTACCTCATTATTAATGTCAAAAACTCCTTCTTGGATTTTTTCATAAATTTCTTTTGCTGTATTAATAAATGCCTAAAGTTAAAAACAACAACAACAACAACAAAAAAAAAAAAACAACTAAGATTAGATTCTTTGGAAAAAAAAATTAGTTTATTCTAAAGATAAACATAAGTTATAAATATAGAAACAAAACCTGAGCAAAGTTAAAAGGTAGACCATTAACAATTATTTTTTGCAGTATTGTAATTTCTAAAGTATTTAACAAAAGATATAAAATCGTTTTGAAAAACTTTTCACTAGGATTACAATAGTAATCTTCATTCTGTTGTACACAACAGACTCCAAAAAATACTACACACACACACACACACACACACACACACCCACCCCACCACTTTGAAAGTTTTTAATATTTTCTCCTACAACATGACTTAAGTTTTACTTTCAATTAATTTACATAAAAATCCAGAACAAGCACAATACTATGCAACATTTTAAAAGAAATTAGCCATAAGTAAAAAGGCATAAAGATGAAATATATAAAAATAACAGCTAGTGGACAATGTTACAAACTTGTTAATAATATCAATAATCCATTTTGAGACCCTTCAACCCAAGTTTATAAAAATTCATGCAAGGATTCTGTCCCCTAAGCAGAAGCCCACTACTGCTGATCTAATTCAAATATAAAAAAGTAAACAGGATTCATGGAAAGGAACAAATCATTTCTACACTGGAAGCATTTGACTGCTGAACTTGCCACCAGAGCTTTGTTTCCTAATTAACAGGACTGATATGTTTTCACCTTTAAAGGCCTTACAGCTCCCCAGAGTAATCAATTTACTGCAGCTCAATTACTGCACCAAGCACATACTATAGCCAGTGAAGGAGACTTGAACTACTGCAGCAAGAATAGAGAGATATGAATATGCATAAACTCTAAGTGTTTGATCGAATCATCTCAGAGGGTCATGAGAATTTACGGCAAAATAATGAGAAGAATTAATCATTGCAGATTCATAAGGCACTTAGGAAGTCAGTATTTTTTTCAAATGTCTGGAGTTGCAAAGAAAAAAATTGGCTTTTATTCAATTTTGAATTGATTCACATTCTTCAAAATTGAAGTTTTCACACATAAAAAGGAAAAAAAATTACTCTTATTATTGCTATTTCTAATAACACTTCAATTACAATGATGGTCTTATAAACCTGACTAATTAAAAACTAGAATTAAAGGCTTTAAAAATTTACAAAGCTAGGAAATCAATTTTCATATTTAACTAAAACATAAAAACCACAAAGTCCTAGAAATGTGTTATAACTTCACATTAAACACAAATTTACACTTTAGCAGACATTTGTTAAATGTGTCAAATTATGTAAATAAATTGCCCTCTAAGTTAACTAAATCTATTTGAAATTTAAACAGTGCTATTTAAATCTTCATGAGTCACTAATACATTTATTATACTTAAGTCTATAAGATTTCATTTGGTAACAATTTTGAAGGGCTCCTCTGTAATGGACTAAAGATGTGTGCAATTTTATAGTCAGAAGATGGAGAACACTCATCGTGCAGGGCTACTTCATTACAACAAAGTTCCTATAACTGGAAGCAGTGTTTAGGAAAAAGGTTTAGAAAAGGAAAACAAAAAAAGATCAGCAACTAGTTTACAAAGCCTTGGCTAGATAATCTTGACAATTGTAATGAGAAAGCAAAACAGCTGTTCTAATCCCAATCTTGACGAAGTCATAAAAAAATGCTACTCCTAAAAAAAAATTGGTGACATTCAATCATTAAACTTGACACCTCAAATGTAGAATTCTTAAAAAGATAACATTTATTGGTCAAAGGCTATGAACAGACAATTTTCAGATGAAGAATGTAAGGTACCAATATAAATCTCTCAGACTGGTAAAATGACAGGAAAAAATAATGATAAAATGTTAGAGGGTATGTGGGAAAACTAGGACACTAATACACTGTTAGGGGAGTTACACATACCATTCGATCCAGCAGTGTCTCTAGTAGGCCTGTATCCCAGAGATCAGAAAACAGGGAAAAGAAAACATGTATAAAAAATTTTGTAGTGTCAGGGAACTGGAAACTGAGTGGATGCCCATCAGTTGGGGAATGGATGAATAAGTGAATGTTATGGAATAGTATTGTTGTATAAGAAACGATCAGCACGATTATTTCAGAAAGGACTTGGAGAGACTTAACCATGAACTGATGCTAGAACCAAGAAAACATTGTAGATAGCAACAAGATTATTCGATGATCAACTGTAATGGACTTGGCTCTTTTAAACAATGAAGTGATTCAGATCAGTTCCAAAAGACTTGTGATACAGAAAGCTATCTGCATCCAAAGGGAGTGATTGTGGATCTGATATGGGGACTGATTGTGGATCACAGCATAGTATTTTCACTTTTGTTGCTGTTTGCTTGTTTTTCATCTCATATTTTCCCCTTTTTGATATGATTATTCTTGAACAGCACAAAAAATGTGGAAACAAGTACAGAAGAACTGTATAACTTTAACATTTATTGAATTGCTTGCTGTCTAGGGGAGGAGATAGAGGGAAGGGAGGGAGAAAAATTTGGAACACAAGGTTTTGCAAAGGTGAATACTGAAAACTATCTTTGCATATATTTTGACAATAAAAAGCTATTATTTTTTTAAAAGGTAACATTTATGTAGCATGTTTTACAAAATACAAAATACTCACCTGAACTTAATGACCCTGTTACTAGTATAATTATCACTAGTATTACTTTTGTGTAGTTGAAGAGATTAAAGGTTTCTAAAGGTAACTGAAGAAAAATGACTTCCTTTGCTGGTCAAGCAGCTACTGAAATGGGAGGAGGGATTCAGATCCAGATTTTATATTATTGGCTAAATAAGTTATGGTATATGAATGTATGGAAAATTATTGTTCTATAAGAAATGATGAACAGATTGGTGGGGACATAGCACATCCTACGAAGCTTATTTAGAAAAATAGCTTACTTACTGGAGGACAAGAAATAAAACAGGTAGTATAATATTTCCTGAAAAGTAATATAACCATGTCAAATTGAAAACTCTTACCACTGCTATGTAAAATAAGCAACGATCTAAATAGAGTTTATCTTTCTATTTTGTTTTGGTGAGGCGGTTGGGGATCAAGTGATTTGCCTAGGAGTATAAGCTAGTACGTGTTACATGTTAGAGCCTGGATTTGAATTCAGGCCAATCCAAATTCAATTGGTCGGTACTCTATTCACTGACTTTCCTACCTGTTCCGTAAATAGAGTTTCAATTGTAAATTGCCTTGTCCAAAATCTTATTTCTTAAGAGCTACAATAACATCATTTATACAACTTGGAACAGCAAATTGGAAGATACTTGAGAACCAAAAAACAAAAGCCTCTGAGAAATCAAGGTAAATGTTAAAAGATGATACACTAAATAAAAGAGACTCTTGAAATCTACTAACAAGCAGAGGCTATCTATCTATCTATCTATCTATCTATCTATCTATCTATCTATCTATCTATCTACATATATTGCTTCTTTTTGTATACCTAGTGCTTAATATAGTGCTGGGCACATAAAGGATGCTAAATAAATATTTGACTCACTTTAGGCTACAGTAATTTGTCCACAGAAGAATTAAGAAGAGATAAAAACAAAAAAACCCCAAAATCCAAAAGTAGTACCATTCCTTACTAGCATCATTGTGTAAGAACACTTCACAGTAATGGCTCAGCAATAATGACATTAGATTTAGTTAAGAAATATGGGAAGCATTCAAAATGATAGAAATATTTATAAAAATGGTTAAATAAAATAAAAATGGCATTGACAAGTTTAATTTTCAGTTACCTGTCTCCTAAATTGCACCCCTCTGAACCTAAGTTTCTTTATCAGGAAAAGGAAGAGTTGGACTAGCTAACTTTCCAGCTCCTTGTCTATTCACACAATTTTAAAATATTACTTAGACCTATCCTAAGAAATATAGATCTAAGAAGAAAATTTTTAATGAAAGCATCAGAGAGGCCATTAAGAACTATAAATGAAAAATGTGGTTTCATGGGAAGCTAAAATATTTAACAATTCAAAAAATTTATTTTTTCAAAAAAGTTATTTTTGTCTTAGTTGCCTAGAACACTTCAGGGTTAAGTGATTTGTTCAGGGTCACACAATCAGTATACATCAGAAGGGTATCTTGAACTCAGGTACCTTTTTCTGACCTTGAGACTGGCTTGTCCCTTTTTATACCACTTTTATCTAAAGTTGACATTAAATCAGCATTTTACTAGTACTAGATAAGTCAATGACAATGCAACTGTCATTTCCATTTATTCTGTATCAATATTTCTTCTTAATATTAAAAACATAAAGGGAGGCCACCTTGATTAAATTCTAGGTTCTTTACTTCTAATTCATTAGCACTCTTGCCTATTTGCTTATGTCCTGAGAACATAATGGCAATACCAATTTAGACATAAAATTATACCTAACCTCTCAATACACTACTTTTATAGGTATATAGTTAAGCACTAAAAAGAAAATTTGTTACTTAATCTTGTTGAAATAATAATCTGGCTGAGGAAAATATCACACACACACACACACACACACACCCCATGATAGTAATATATCCCACAATAGATATGCATAGTATATGAACTTTTACTCAAAGACTGTAAAGTGAAGTTAGTTACAGTAAGGAATAAGGACAGCAAGCTGCCTTGAAATAGATCATTCAAAAAAAAAAAGCAGGGGAATACACATAAAGTGGAAATAGATGATACTGTGCAGTAAGATAGTTAAAATACAAAAGTACAAAAATATTGAAATGCCTTCTCTATTACAACCAATATTTGACTTTTATCTTTATGTAACATACTGCCATCTGGTGGCTATATTGAAATTATGGAACCTCATTTGGAGTTGTTCCTCCAGCAATTCACTTAAGCTTAAACATTTCTTAATCAACACAAAAGAGAATGAATATCCTCTGAAAGAAGCAAGGCCATATGTATTTGTCATGGGTCAGATAAGTGGCTGAGAGAGAGTGGACAGAATACAGTTTCATATTTCATATTCCTCCCAATTCCTTTTAAACACAAGGATATATAATTAAGTTATCAATTGCTTGACTAAGGTAGAAAGGAAAAAAGAGGAAGGATCTTGTCAGTTCCAATCATTTTTAGGGATTTTAGTATAAGAAATATGCCAGCCAAATAAAGCATAGTTATTAAAACTTAAGCTGCTTGTATTTGATATGTGTTATTCCAGGCTAAGTCAAATTTTTTCATAGTATGCCATTACCATTAAAGAATATTCTCCAGAAAAGTTGTGTGAAACCAACACCTCACTGCTATCTTCCGCCCCTCTGTATAATGTTTTTTTCTTTACTTAATTCTGACTAATTCCTTAAAAATTAATTCCTTCGTTTTGGAAAGGTTTTTCTGATGTAATATTGCTTTTGTTTATGTCCTTAAAGACATTAATCATGTTTCCTAGTCTTCTGATTCTTAGATTTCCTAATATAGGCCAAAATTCTACAAGATAACACAAAGAAGGTAGATCTTTTATATTTTCTGTTTTCTTTGTCAAAAAGTTTCTCTGAGTCAAAACTGGCAAATTGATGTTTTACAGTAAGTCTTATGGGCAATGATAAAAAATTTACAAATAAATTCATTAGGGGTAGAAGAGAAATCACTCCAAGTCATGATGCTGGGAAACTATTCCCCTGAAAGAAAAGGCAAGAATAGAATAGCATAGGGCTGGGTAGGAGTGCTCATTCAGGATGTTGCCACTGAGGAAAGAAGTAATGCTGTTAGGGTTAACTTCCAATTTAATTTCTTATTACTCAAGTGAGAAACTCATTTCTATGCAAGGACTGCCAGTGTCTTGAGACAAGTCCTGCTTATACTCACTATAATACATCATTCATTTTAGGATTTGAAAGAAAAGAACAAAAATCACTAGTGTGAAACTGAAAAACAAGATAAGGAGAAGGTGAGGCCATTATATCCTAGAATATGAAAGCAAGAGGCACTGTTCGTACTTTTCAAAAGTTTTTGGAGAAAAAAGGTACTTAGTACTTGAAGGGCAAATGCTGTCATGGTTTTCAAAAAATGAAATACTACTGAGTCAGCAAACTAACAGGCCAGTGACTTTTACTCTCATCAAAATATTAAAATATATTATTGCAGAGATTAATAAACATATAAAAGTGTTAAAAACAAAGATCAATTATGGCATTATTAAAAACAAGTGATGTCAGCCTAACCTAAATTCTGATAAGGTAACTCAAATGGAAGATGAGGGTAATGGTAGATATAATTTACAAAAATTTTGGCAAAGCAATTTTATTTTTGTGGATGTTTTTCTCAAATCTAGCCCTTCTTCTCAAATGAAACTCAAGTACAAGTTAACTCATAATGTGGCCTATAATGCAGTGTCCCAGAGAGTCACTGATTAAAATGTTGAACATATAGATAAGTCATGCCTGTCAGGTTTGCAGATGATAAAAAATTGGGAGAGATAACTAATATGCTGATGTCAAAAAACATTTACAGGCTAGAAGGTTGGGCCACATCTAGCAGGATTTATTAAAAGATCTATGTATGAATAAATTTGAAAAGGAATGATAAGTACAAGATAGTGGAAAGATGGCTATAAAGAAGTTCAGCTGAAAATGATCAGGAGTTTTTAATGCAGCTAAGGAGAATGAGAATATGTTCAGTCGCCAAACCTCAGAGTAGTCTTTGATTCAACTTTAGCTTGTAAGGAAGTTTTGTTTGGTCATGGAAATGCATTAAAAACAGAAAAATACAACCTAGGTTTATTCATCTAAAGCTGGAAAGGATCCCTGAAATCATCTAGTTCCACCCCTTCATTTTATAGATGAGGAAACTTGAGATCTAGGAAGTTTAAATGACTTGCCCAAATTATTAATGATAACTCATATATACTATCTTACAGTGTCAGAGATGAACTTTTTTTCCTAGAGCTAATGCTAGTGTTACCATCAACAGTATTTGCCCTTCAAACAGTATTTCTCCAGTGTTATTCAATTCTTTACCAACTCCCTAAATGATAGTAATAATGAAGCAGAAATGGGGGCAGAGAGCTAATATTCATATTCTTTTCAAATAAAATTGTTTTTATTAATCATATTCTTAAACATTTAAATAAACAAAGAAAAAAAGAACTGCATAAGTCACATCTTTATAAGGTTAGTTATAAACATTAATTTGTTAATTGGCACTCCAAATATGAAATCTTTGTCTAATGACTAATGAATTAATACACTGAAGTGCTGAACTGTATCAGCAGTGACATCCTTCCTATATAAATGAAACCAAAACAAATAAATAAGTTGTAGCTAAATGGAAGTATGGCTCATAGATTCTCTTTGGAGAGGCAAATGAATAGAACTGAATTTATCACCTATTTATAGGTAACAAAACATTTCAGCTTTTGGTCATCTTTGTACAAAGTTCATTATGAGCAAAAGCAATTAAAAGACAATACAAAGATAACTTCTGCTTAAGTATGAAGACCTACTGAAAAGGATGAAAAGGTAGAGAAGTTTTACCTGAGGAGCTTAAACTTGAGAACTGTAAGCTTGGTTTTTGTTAAAAGTTATTTTGATAATTATTTCAATATTACTGTTCTCTTCTGAAAAGCTATGTATTTATATCTTAAAAAAAATTTTAAGAAAAGGTCTACAAGCTTCACTGGACTGCCAAAGGGATCTGTGATGCAAAAAAAACAAAAAACAAAAAAAACCACAACAACAACAACAGAACTTTTGTTCCAAATCAAGTCAACATATATATTTAATACTTGATATCTTCAAATGAGGGTTAACACATGACAGAGTATTGAAAAATATGTTGAATAATATAGTTTGGGATAAAGAAATGAAAAGTTGTCTAAGGCTTGTAGTCCCTTTATCATGTATTATTTCCTTATTTAAATCGGAAGGTGATGGATACAGCAAGCATGAAAAATGATAGAAAAGAACAAGTGATTGATTATTGATGGGAGTGAAGGCTGGTAATCTCCCAACTGTGCACTCAGACAAATAAAAGTCAAATAAACAATAAAAGATGAGGAGAAAATATGATAGCACATTCCAATCTAACGTATTGCTCCTAAAGTTGAAGAATGGAAAAGGATAACATTGAAAACAATGACTCCAATTAACATTTCCTACACCGCCAAATACTATAATGATATTAGGAGCTAGAGGAAGGCAACTAGAAGTCTGAGTAGATCCTTTATGGAAGAATTAGGGATGAATGTGGGATATTATAGTCGGCAAAAACATTGAAGAAAGTAGTTGTATTCATTTTTTAAACTACATGTTTCATTTCTTATGAAAAGATAAGATGGTGATCTAAATTTGGTCAGATGGGTGTCTATTACAATTCTTGGCAAATAGATATGTGGGCTCTCCTCATTACAAGGAAAACAAATTATTTTTCCCTCAATAGTTCAAATTCAGTGGCTTAAACCTAGCTCCTAATGCCATCCTCTGCCTCTTATTTCAAAGTAGATTCATAGGAAAGGATAATAGATTAAGTTTCTTCATTAATAAAACAGTGATGATAGCACCCACTATACTCACAGGATGGTTTTGAGTCAAAATATATAATACATATAAAGTGCTTTGCAAATCTTAAGTATTATATAAATGTTAGCTGCTTTTATTACCAAATCTATTCACATTCCTAGAAAGTGTTTACTTTCATTTTCTCCATTACTCAGCCAACTATCTTAATACTTATTTACTATGTGCCAGGACCTGTGCTAAGTTTTGGGGAAAAAGAAACAGCAGCTGCTGTCCTTACAGGGCTCACATTCTAATGGTAAGATAAAATACAAATAATAAGGTATGTCCAAGATATATACAGAGTAAGATAAAAAGTAATCTCAGAGGACAAAGTACTAACAGCTGGTAGACCAGGAAAGGCCTCTTGAAGCTGAGAACAGCTGAATTTTGAAGGAGGACAGGGACACCAGAGGTATAAGTGAAGTAGCATGGAAGGAAAACAATACAGGTGGATCCCCTGTATTGAGGGGAGAAGAATTTAAAGGACTGGAAAGATAGGAAAGAAATAGGTTATGAAGGACTTTTAACACCATGCAGGGTATTTTATATTTGAGGCTGTAATCAATAAAGATCTAGTAGATCTAGAAGCCAGACCTGTGTTTTAGGAAGATCACTTTTCCAGGTCCATGGAGATGAATTAGAATAAGGAGAGACTTCATGCAGACAGACACAGCAGCAGGCCGTTTTGTAATAATCCAGGGACAAAGTCAATTAGAAGGCACGAATTAGGATGTTTTCTGTGGCGGAAGGTAAAGGGATGTATATGAAAGATATTGTAAAGGTGAATGGCGTGAAATTCAAAGCTGCCTGTTTGATAGGGAGGACAGGGGCACCTTGAGAAATAGGAAGACTGTAGTGAATACAGGGTTTGTAAGAAAAGATAAAGCTCTGTTTTGGTATGAGATGTCTTTAGAACATTAATTTGAGATATGCAAAAGCAGTGTAGGAGAGACTAGGGTTAGATATATATTGAGAAACATCAGCATAAAGATAACTCAACTCATGGGAGCTAATGAGATAATCAAAATAGAGAGACTAGGACAGAGAATTGCATTACTTGCACCAAGAACTGGTGTTGCAGGACTTGATGCTGAAGCGAATACTGTTTGACCTTCAACGAGATGCAATTGCTTTCTATCACACGTGCATTCAAGGTGTTGTCAGGGTTGAGACAGTATTTCTGGATGTGTAGAATGAAGGGGGTTGGAGAGTGAAGCCCATTTCTATCTCTTAAGCCCCTTACCTGCGGCAACTCTATAAAAGGGATATAGATCTTGGGGTTTGGGAGAAGAAAAGTGTAGTAGAGAACCTTATGTACAATAGTAGGTAGAAGGAAGATATGGATTAAGTGATTTATGAAGAATATCATTGGTGGCAAAGAGCTGGACCAGATCTAAATGCAGGTTCTCTTGACCTAGGGCTAAAGCTATAAAGGAATCTGAAACGTTTCAACTTCCCCATTTTACAAATACACCAACTGAAGCTCAAAGAGAGCAAAGGACTTTTCCCAACATTTTATCTTTTTATCTGTTATGCATGCTGTGAATGCTCTCCCTCTTTACTTTTGCCCCCTAACTTCTCTGGCTCCCTTCAAGCCTCAGGCTCAAATTTCACCTTTTGAAGGAGACTTCTGTTCTGCTTCCCAAAATTCTATGGTCTTGACTTACCTTGGAGATCACTTCATGTTTATTGTGTTTGTGTGTGTGTACACACACACACACACACACACACACACACACACACACACACACACA
>JAJPUD010000284.1:264313-274425 GCA_023553655.1 Myrmecobius fasciatus
ACACACACACACACACACACACACACACACACACACACACACACACACACACACACACACTCTTTGAATGCTTTCCCTCTCATTAAAATATGAGCTCCTTGAGGACGAAGACCATGTTTTTATTTTTGTCTAACTAGAGCTTAAAACTATTCAGAAACTGATGAATATCAGGCGGTTAAGGATGAGGATTGAGAAAAAGCAATTAGGTCTGCCAATTATGTCACTGATAAGAAAGTAATTTTAATTGACTGGTCAAAGTCTGAAGCTAAATTGCAGAAGGAGGAACATAAGTGAAGGTGAGTGTAAATGGCTTTTGCAAGAAATTTAACCACAAAAGGGAAGAGATGAGGTGACAGCTAGTGGGGATTGAAAGATAAAGGCATTTTTTTGGTAAGAGGTAAAGTAGGGCCAGTGTATCTGGTTACTATTTTCACCTCAATATTCTGGTGACATTTCAAACCCAGTATTTTCAAATCATAATAACACTGCTTCCCTAAAAACACTCCTTTCCCAAATTCTCATTTGAGAATAGTATTATCCTCACATTCACCAGATTTGAAACCTTATGAATCCAAATCTGTACCCTCTTGATTTCACCACATTCTATGATCAGTTGATAAATCTCATTAACTCTGTTTTTAAAACATCAAAAGATATTTTAAACAATCTTTTCTCCTTTCACATAACCAGCAACTATTTATCACTCTTGCCTGGTCTAATTTAATAACCACTTAATTTGTTTCATTGTCGCCAAAATTACCACCCCTCCTCCCAATCTATCCTCCACAAGTTGTTAAAATAATCTCTTATTAGATGCACTATTGCAGAATGGGTAATAGATTTAACATCTACTGACCTTTGTTCAAATTCCAGTTTTTCTATTTCCCCTATAAACTCAGGATAGTATATCTCTAGTTATATATATATAAATATGTGACTAGAGAGATAGTATATCTCTATTTTCTCATCTTTACAATGACACCTAAATCTGATATTATAATACTTCTCTTGTTTAGAAACTTTGAAATCAATTCAAAATGAAACTATTCTCAAAGGTTGACAATGTTCTTGTAAGTACTAAATTTGATAGCATTTTCCCCCTTCCTTAGTATGATTACTCTTTACTTTCACTAAAAATAAAAAGGAATGTGCTCCTACAGGTCCTACTACAATCAAGCTTCAAATTTATTTGCTTCCAAGTGAATAAGGATGAAAAACATAATAAGAAAAGCATACTGAGGAGCAACATGCTATAGTGGATACAGTGCTAGGTTTGAGGTTAGGAACTTGGGTTAGAATGCTGTTTAGATAATTATATACGACCAGCCAACTATATATGCTTAAGTTTCCTCATTCATAAAATGAGAGTACATATTCTCTCACTTACAGGTGACTGTGAGGAAAATGCTTTGAAAAATTTAAAGCACTATAAAAATGTGAATTGCTACTACTATTGACATCTGATCCATGTTTTATAAAATCAGCTCCCTAATGGATCTGACAATTGCAATTCACTGGGGCAGCTTGGTGGCACAATGGATCGAGCACTACCCCTGAAGTCAGGAGGACCTGAGTTCAAATTTGACCTCAGACACTTAACTAGCTGTGTGACCCTGGGCAAGTCACTTAACCCCAATTGCCTGAGGGGAGAGGGGGGAAATATTTAAGAGCTTTAGCAAATTCACAAGCCACTTAATCACCCAATCCAGCCTGACAAGTAATCTTTTCCAAAGTGCTTAAATACATCCAATGGAGGACAACTCACTACATTTCATTTTCAGATAGCTCTAATTTTCTTATTATTTCAAAAACTACTCTAGTTGGAAAAGAAAACAGAAATATATAAAGCACTTAAAAATACTCATGATGTGTCAGGTATAGCATTAAGCATCTGAATACAAACATATGCAAGCAGTCCTTGATTGAAAATAACACATAAATGGGTAGGTGGGGAAAGTACCCTAGAGAATGGTTTAGAGACAGTGGGAAGCAAGTGGCAACCTGGCTGTAGGTAATATAAGGCAAAAGATCACCTATCAGAGCTCAAGGTGGTTCCAGGGACAGAGTCCAAATTTTTGATAGGAGTGGAAGAGAAATAAAGAGATGCAATATAAGATGAAACCTACCCTTTAAGATCCCAGGGTAGTTCTAGGTATAGAGTCCAAGCCTCTCTGGGGAAGGCCAGGAGATGGAGATGAGGGTGTGAATGTGAATAGCTGATGCACTAATATCGTAGTGGAGGTGGCATAGTTTGGGCATGGCAGAATCCAGCTCTTTTAACTTCAAACTCTTCTCACTGCTCCAATGAGAAAACTGCTATCACTTCTCAAATTATGTTACTCAAAGGATATAGTTATGATGCAGAGCCCTGAAAAATACCAAAGGTTTAATGGATATCTATTGCAAGGCATTTGTCTAGGTGTTCAAGTAATGATTTTATAATTTTCAAAATCTCTTAAATATAGTATTATTTTATTTTAATTATGGGAGATAGGCAGAAAGAGAAAATTATTTCCAGTAATCTATTTCCAGGAAATAGATTAAATGACAATTGCTAGATATATCTAGATATCATTTGCTATTATTTTTGCCCTGCTACTCACAATCTCTACCCTCAAAATCCACTCTTCTTTCTAAAAATAAATTCAGAAGTTAAGAGATTAGAACAAAATCTGATTTCCTGCCTTTTATAACTCTACCATTTCTGCTTGTATTTCTAATGTATAAAGTGGATCAAAGGACTCCGCTAAAGCCTTCCTTCACTGTCTCAACATAGCAAGATTTAACTATAGATTATGTTAGATTATTCAAGCAAAGCTTAAATTCCTGTAACCTTTGAGGCCACAAAGGTTTTAAACACAGGCCCAGTGACTGATTATTATCTATGTATGGACCACTCTCCTATGTAAAAGGAGACATTCATTATCACTGGGTTGGCCAAAGGAAATTATTAAAATGTCCATTAAATATGTGGAGTAGTTATGGTCTGTATCTGCAAGTCTTTTAGAAATACTAATTTTTTAAAAAACGACACCTCTTCACTTTACCTAAAGAACCATCCTTGTATTACCTTCAATACCACTTAACTATTAATGTAGTAATGTTATTAAAGACTGCCTTTTTATACAACAATTAATGCTTTTTTCTTTGGCTGTATCTAAAGTCCCCTTTATCATTTTACTTCCTAGTAAAATCTTTGATCAAAATTACTCAATCTCACATGTCCTTAATAAAGCCAATGATGGTTTCTCTCAGCTGACTTGCCTTAAACTGCTCTAAAAAAGGAAATTTATATCATTTTGTCTCCTGGCCTTTCCTTTAACCTTATTCCCTGGATAGAAAAAATTTTAAGTTAATCTTTAATATGACTTTTCTATGAGATATATAATTCTATATGTTATTTGGTTATCATGTCCTGTTGTCTTAAAAGTTTTTTGATATAACCGAATTGAATATGCAAAAGACTTTTTTAAAAAGCTTAAAAAAATCAAATCAAGATACAATATACTAATCTTTTCCAACAATCTGATATTGGTATTGCTTTTCATTGGTGAGATATAGATTCATGACACCTGAAATGGCTGAACTTATTTAGATTCTGATTAGGTTCTAAAACTTATATAAAAAAATCTTTTACCCATAATGTAGCAAAGCACTATTGGAAACTATTATAATCACTATTATAGTCAGTCACATTAAAAGGGCTTTGAAAGCAAATTTGGGGGATCCAACTACAAGTTATAATTCACAAAGAGCCAGTAAGTTATTTCCCAATCAGAGTTCACTAACCCACCAGACTTGGGTCTTCTTTATTTAGTTATTTCCTCCACATTCAGCATTTCCTTTTTCCTTTGCCTTGCATACTTCCCTTCTTTTCCCTCCCCTGTTACCACCTTCATTTCTTTCTTATTCATCTCAGGATAACTTCTCTCTCTTCCAAGATATCAATTAACTAATATGATTAATTTATCTTACTGATGGGAGAAATCTTCCTAATTTCTTTGCCACAAATGTGTATTATTACAAGGGCCTTATATAGATAAGTTGCTTTTTCAACTCATACATATATTTTAAAAAACTGGTATAAAAGAAAATAAGTAAAATTATAAAATCTCTGGTATTAATTGAAAAAACCATATTTAAAATAGAAAAGCCCTTCAAAAAGTTACACTCTACATACAACTTTATTCTATACAATTCTTTATTTATATCTGTAAATTCTGTAGCTAGATCCAACCAATATATTATTGACACTTATTGATTTCATTAACAAATTTTAATGTTGACTTCACTGCTATTAATACAACATTAATCTAATTTGTTTACCTGAATTCTAACTACATGACTGGCCTACATCCATTTCAATTGTTCATGTCTATTCTTGTATATAAGCCACCACTTTTTACAGCATATTTACAGCTACCATGTGTCTTTCTATTGCTTTTCTGATTTCAAATTTGATTCCTTTTGGGATTGTTTGGCTATATGATCCAGTCCATAAAGCATTACCAAGAGATTAAAAAAAAAAAAAAAAAAGGCTTTGAGGAACTGAATGGCTTGGGATCACAATTCTCCAAGGTAACTTAGTCAAGGCTCTTGAAAAACTACTATTCTGAAAAGCAATCTGGTTAATTATAAATAGTGCTGGACATATGGTAAGAGGGAACTGAACTCAAATTCCTTAACTATATAATTTCCCTCTTCTATCTCTAACTTGTTGCTATAGTTAAGGAAAAGTCAACAAATCAACAGACATCTGATCTGATACCTGATTAAAAAACAACAACAAAAATAAGAATCTTCCATTATTTCTAATAGGATATTAAGTCAGGAATATTACCTGGGATTAGATGGTCTGTTCAAACTCAACCACATTAATATCATATAGTATCCCTTTGAATGGACAGTGTTGTAATATTAAAAGTTATATGCAAAAAGCATGTTTCATTTTCATTTGCTCTAGCCACATAGTTTCTTAATACAAACTATGACAAGCACTAGATTAAAAAAGCCAAGTAAATAATGACAGATGGCTGCAAGATATAGAAGGACTTTATCATGGAGGTACCTATAAGCTGCATCATTTGGGGGAGTGGAGAACCCTGTTACTTTTTATTGATAAAATAAATAAAATAATTTACTGCCAATTACCACTATAAAGGTAGTTATCATTAAACTTTAATGTAGATGTCACAATGATCTGGGTTTATATATCTGTCAGATTATATTAATATAATGTAGTTACTCTGCTTGCAGCTATCTATCCTTGAAAATCCCCTCAAGCAGAGAGGAAATTAAGGTAATTTTCAATAGTCTTTTCATCCGTGAAGTTTCTTTCCATTCTGGTTCAAATTTTTTGTCTGTTGACTTTCACAAATCAGTATATAAAATCTACTCTTATCTGTAAATATTTGTTATTTATAAGCATCTTAACTACATAATTTAAAATTGTTGCCTTATTAATCTAAATACTATGGCTACTTAAATTTCTTCGAACTTCTAGCCTTATCTTCCTCAAGTGTTCTACTTGCTTAGATACTGAAATCCATGATAAACATAAGAAAAACATGCAGCAAATTCTTTTTGTGGGCAAACTGGAATAAATCATTCCCATGGTTTTTGCACTGAGGGATCAGAGATGGTAAAAGGGAAAACGATTAAACAAGATGAAAAACAATAATACTAATAGCTAGCATGTATATGGTCTATGAAGGTTGGCAAAACACTATTAATTTGATTATCTCATTTAATCCTCATAACACCCTTGGAATTAAGTACTATTATTATCTCTATTTTGCAAAGTAATAAGACAGGTTATGTAACTTACCCAGAGTCAAATTAGTGTCTAAGACTAGATTTGAACTCAAGTTAACTGTAGGTCCAGCACTTTATTCACAATGCCATCTAGACTTGTTATAGACAACAAGGACATTTCATGTACAAATGGTATAGAAAAGTACTTTATGATGGGATTCTCCTAATTTTCCAATTAGGTTCTGGTTTATATTTGAGGGGAAGAATTCTGTGATTTTATTATGCAGGGAAATTCCCTTTATTGCTTGTATGACTTGCCTAAGGCCACTGGAGCTAATAAGTGAATCTAGGTATTCCTGATGCCAAGGATAGCCTAGCCTCTATACACACTGGCTCTTGGCCTCTGGAAATAAGGGAATTGTTCTTGTTCAGACTTGTGATTTCATTGGTACCTTTCCAGAAGAAATGTCTACTAGTCAAGATCCTCAACTGCAGCTTGGTCAGAGTTGTCTGGGGGATTGAGTTATTGCCAATTTGGGTCAGAGGTAGAACTGGCATTCAGAACCAGGTAATGCTGATTCTTCGAGAAGTTGCATTTCAAAGGGAAATATGATATAAAATGTCAAAAGCATATCAACTAATTGTCATCAGGTAATCAAGAAAGCACATAGTAAAAAGATCACTTGGCTATTTTAACATAATTAACATGTAGTGGATATCCTGCCATCTAGGGGAGGGGTGGGGAGTAGGAATGAAAAACTTGTAACAGAAAGCTTTGTAAGGGTTAATGTTGAAGAATTACCCATACATATGTTTTGCAAATAAAAATTTTAATAATAATTAAAAAAAAGATCACTTGGCTATCAAGTCACAAAACATGAGCTCAAATCTATCGTCTGCTTTTTTGATACCTGTGTGGCATGAGGGGCATGCCACTTCTCTGAGCCTTAATACAGTGTTGAAACAATAATATCAAAAATCCCTTCCCTATTATAATCCCCAAAATGTTATTTACAAGGGGTAGTACAGGAGCATACCCTTTGACAGAGCATTATGTGAACTGGGCCTATATCCCAAAAAGATCTTAAAGGAAGGAAAGGGTCCCAGAGTGCAAAAATGTTTGTGGCAGCCTTTTTTATAGTGGCTAGAAACTGGAAACTGAATGGATGCCCATCAATTAGAGAATGGATGAATAAATTATGGCATATGAATGTTATGGAAATGACCAGCAGCTAGAGATATATATGTCTCATTATTGTCATTCTCCTGGATGAAAATGATTGTGTCTATGATGTGTTCTTTCACCCATTCATTCTTTAGGATTAGATTATTTAATTTCCAATGAACTTTTGGTCTATTTTCTCCTGGCCTCATATTGCATGTGATTTTTATTGCATCATGACCTGAAAAAAAATGCATTTACCATTTCTGCCTTTCTGCATTTGATTTTGAGGGTTTTATGCCCTAACACAGCGTCAATTTTTGTATAAGTTCCATGAACCGCTGAGAAAAAAGTAAACTCCTTACTGTCCCATTCAATTCAATTTTTTCCAAAGATCTATCATACCTAAAATTTTCTAACATTTTGTTTACCTCCTTAACTTCTTTCTTATTTATTTTGTGGTTGGATTTATCTAATTCTGAGAGAACAAGTTGAGACTTCCTCCACTAATATAGTTTTGCTGTCTATTTCTTCTTGCATCTCTCTCTCAACTTCTCTAGGAATTTGGATGCCATTAGCTATGGTACCCTTTAGTAAAATACAGATTCCTTACTTATCTCTTTTAATTAGATCTATCTTTGCTTTTACTTGATCTGAGATAAGGATTGCTACCCCTGCTTTTTTTTTGTTCACCTGAAGCATAATAGATTCTGCTCCAGCCCTTTACCTTCACTCTGTATGTATTCTTTAGATGTGTTTCTTATAAACAACATATTGTAAGATTCTGGCTGCTATCTGCTTCTGTTTTATGGGAGAGTTCATCCCATTCACATTAACAGTTAAAATAACTAAATCTATATTTCCTGCCATCTTATTTACACAAAGTTATGTCATTCTCTTTCCTTTCCCCTTTCTCCCTTCCCTCCTCCCCAGTATTTTGCTATTGATGACCACCTCCTTCAAACAGTACTCCCCTCTTTAGAGCCCCTCTCCTCTTTTTACACCTTTCCCCTAATTCTTCCATTTTCCCTTCTATTAGTCTTTCCCTTTCTTTTCCTCCTTTCCCTCCCACTTCCCTATAAGGAGGGACAAGCTTCTCTGTGAAACCAAATATGTCTGATATTCCTTTAGAGCCCAATGTGATCAGACTAAGATTTACACAATGCTCACCCCTCCCCTTCTTTCCCTCAATTATAATAGGTTTTCTTTGCGTCTGAATGAGATTTTACCTTATTTTTACCTCCTTTTTTAAGACCTTATTTTACCTCCTTTTCCCTCTTTTTCCAATATGATCCCCTAATTATCACTCTTTGCAGATGACATGATGGTATACTTAGAGAACCCTAGAGACTCAACTAAAAAACTACTAGAAACAATTCACAACTTCAGCAAAGTAGCAGGATACAAAATAAATCCACATAAATCAGCATTTTTATGTCTTACCAACAAAGTTCAGCAGAAAGAGATACAAAAAGAAATTCCATTCAAAATAACTGTCGAGAGTATAAAATATTTGGGAATCTATCTGCCAAGGGAAAGTCAGGGACTATATGGACTAAACTACAAAACAGTTTCCACACAAATAAAGTCAGACCTAATAAGTTGGAAAAATATCAAGTATTCATGGGTAAGCCGAGCAAATATAATAAAAATGACAGATCTAGAAAAAATAGTAGCAAAGTTTATCTGGAAGAACAAAAGGTCAAGAATTTCAAGGGAATTAATGGGGGGTGGGGGGAGGGAGAAAGCTAATGAAGGTGGCCTAGCTGTGCCATATCTAAAACTACATTACAAAGTGGTGGTCATCAAAATCATTTGGTACTGGCTAAGTAGTCAATCAGTGGAATAGTGATTCACAGGACAAAATAGTGAATGACTATGGTAATCTAGTGTTTGACAAACCCAAAGACACCAGCTTTTGGGATAAGAACTCACTATTTGACAAAAACTGCAGAGAAAATTGGAAACTAGTATGGAAGAAATTAGGGCTTGACCCACATCTAACACTACATACCAAGATAAGATCTAAATGGGTTCATGATTTAGAGATAAAGAGTGATATTATAAGCAAATTAGAGCAACATAGGATAGTTTACCTCTCAGACCTGTGGAGAAGGAAGGAATGTGTGTCCAAAGAAGAACTGGAACTCTTAGCTGAACACCAGATAGATAATTTTGATTATATTAAATTAAAAAGTTTTTGTACAAACAAAACTAATGCATACAAGATTAGGAGGGAAGCAATAAATTTGGAATCATTTTTATACTTAAGGGTTCTTATAAAGGCCTCATTTCTATAAATTATAAGAATTCAAGCCACTCTCCAATCTATGAATGGTCAAAGGAACAAATTTTCAGATGAAGAAATTAAAACTATTTTAGTCATATGAGAAAGTGCTCCACATCACTATTGATCAGAGAAATGCAAATTAAGACAACTCTGAGATACTATACACCTGTCAGACTGGCTAAGATGACAGGAAAAGATAATGAGGAATGTTGGAGAGGATGTGGGAAAACCGGGACACTGATACATTGTTGGTGGAACTGTGAACGAATCCAACCATTCTGGAGACCAATTTGGAACTATGCTCAAAGAGTTATCAAACTGTGCATATCCTTTGACCAAGAAGTGTTTCTATTGGGCCTATATCCCAAAGAGATCTTAAAGGAAGGAAAGAAAGGGGCCCACGTGTGCAAAATGTTTGTGGCAGCCCTTTTCGTAGTGGCTAGAAACTGGAAACTGAATGGATGCCCATCAATTGGAGAATGGCTGAGTAAATTATGGTATATGAATGTTATGGAATATTATTGTTCTATAAGAAACGACCAGCAGGATGATTTTAGAGAAGCCTGGAGAGACTTGCATGAACTAATGCTAAGTGAAATGAGCAGAACAGAAGATCATTGTACACGGCAACAAAACTATATGATGATCAATTCTGATGGACATGGTTCTCTTCATCAATGTGATGTTTCAAACCAGTTCCAGTTTTTCAGTGATGAAGAAAGCCATCTACATCCAGGGAAAGGCCTGTGAGATCTGAGTCTGGACCAAAACATAGCATTTTCATGCTCTCTATTGATGTTTGCTTGCATTGTTTTCCTTCTCAGGTTTTTTTCTTTCTAGATAAGGTGTTTTTTTCTTTCTAGATAAGGTGTTGTTTTTTTTTTTTTTGTGCAGCAAGGTAACTAT
>JAJPUD010000284.1:274525-300040 GCA_023553655.1 Myrmecobius fasciatus
TTTTTTTTTTTTTTTTTTGTGCAGCAAGGTAACTATGAATATGTATACATATATTGCATTTATCATATATTTTAACATATTTAACATGTACTGGACTACCTGCCATCTAGGGGAGGAGGTGAGGAGGAGGGGAAAATTTGGAACAGAAAGTTTTGCAACGGTCAATGTTGAAAAATTACCCATGCATATATATTGTAAATAAAAACTTTTAAAAAAAAGTAGGGGTAGTACAGGATTAGGTAATTAAAAAGTAAATAAATGGAATAGAGTCTTAAAAAAACAAAACTCATTTCATGGGCATATTATGTGTCTGATCAATGGAAACAACTATGGAATGATAATGCAAGATTTAGAGTGACTTTCAATTTATCTGAATTGAATAAATGACTCTGACTTTTTTTCTATATAACTAATCAAATAAAAACTTAACCTCTCTTAACTGAACTTATATTTTTAAATATATTTAAATCAAAATTTTAAAATATCTTGCCATATTTGCCAGAAGCACAGGAACAAAAATTGAGTTATGTTCAAAATGAAATGTCAAAAAATTCAGGAAGTTATAGTTAATTTAAAATAGTTCAAGACCCTGCATTGTGACAAGAATATGAAAGAAGTAATGTCAAGAATATAACACATTTCCATCATACAAAAATAAATAAATAAAAATAAAAAATAAAAGGACAGTCCACTTACCTCTTCTACATTGGAAGCAGTCTTCGCAGAAGTTTCCATAAAGATAAGTCCATGTTCTCGGGCAAAAGCTTCACCTTCTTCTTTTTTAACTTCTCTTCTAGATTCTAAATCACTAAAGTTAAGGAAGAAAAGGGTCATATTACTAACCATCAGAGAATAGGTTAAAAAAAAATTCATGAGAAGTTAACTCATGGGATCTATATAATAATTTTTAAAAAGTGAAAACAATATTAAAAGCAAGTCAACTCATTTGATGCTGAGTGATACAAAGATGTACAAAGCATATTATAACCTTAAAGGAGTATATAAATGAAACCGCTCCCATACAAAATTTTAGAGTTGTAAGGAATTTTAAAGATAATTTAATTCAATCTCTCTTTTACATAAGAAACAGCTCCAAAGACACTAAGTGTCCTGCCCAAAGACAAAGGTATTTGAACTAATCTTTTGACCCCAAATCATATTAACTATCAATTAAAATATATGTATCAAAAAAAGACTATTTCCTATATGCTGTCTAGAAAAATCATTCTCAGAAAGTTCATGTGATAGATGAAATAATCTGGAGGTATCATGGCATACTGGAGAGGACACTGTACTTATAATGAGGACAGAGAGTTAAATTCCATTTAAGATTCTTAACTAGCTAGTGTGATCACTAATGTGATAATTCAGTAAGCTGCCTAATTGTTTTCCCTATAACTAAGGTTGCTGAAATACTAAGAAGCACAGCAAGAAAATCTGGAAGAATAGATACATTCTTTAATAAAGACATAGATACATTAAATTCAAACCTGGGACAGTGTTTTTAAAGATTCTTAAAGCCATTATCACTATACTCATTACAAATCTTTTAATTTCTTTGTTTCTAACCATTCATCCTTCTAATCTATTTTGTATCCCATTACCAGATTAATTTTCCACTTAATATTTAAAAAGTTCCCCCCAATTATATGTAAAAACAATTAATGTTTGATTATAAAAATTCTGAATTAGACCTTTTTCCCCCCTTATCCTCTTCTTGAGAAAGCAAGTAATTTGATATAGATTCTACTCTATACTTGCAGACATATTAGTCATTTTTTGACACAGCAACCAAAAAGGGAAAAAAGTATACACTTCAATCTACACTCTACAGTAGAATCTACACTCCAGTCCTTTCTCTGGATGTGAAAAGTTTGTCTTGGGGGTCACTATTGCTGAGAATAACTAACTCATTTACAAGTGATCACCATACAAAATTGCTATTACTGTGTACAATGTTTTTTGTGGTTCTATTCATTTTACTTTGCAATAGTTCAGGTAAGTTTTTCCAGTTTTTTCTATGAACATCTTGCTTATTTTATAATACAACTATATTCTATCACAATCATACCACAGTTTGTTCAACCATTCCCTAATTGATAGTCTTTCAATTTCCAATTCATCTATAGATTCTTTTCCTTAAAAACAACAAACCTCTTTGTGATACAGACTTAGTGGTGGTACTGCTGATTCAAAGGATAAATTGCTATCCAGACTGGGTGACACCACCTATAGCATAAGTGCCTCACCCACACCCCTCCCTCAAATATTTGTCACTATCATATTAGACAAAGTGATATATGTGGGGGTGATACCTCAGAATTCTTTTATTTGCATTTCTAAAAAAAAATAGTGATTTAGATTTTTCATGACTACAGATAATTTATCCTTTGACCATTATCAACTGGAGAATGGCTTGCATTATTATAAATTTGACTCATGTCTTCTATATACTGAGTAAAGAGAAACTTGCTGAGGAATTAAAATTTTATGATTACTGTGTATTTCTCTCAATTTACTTCTTCCCTCCCCATTTATCCTCTTTCTGTTGTTCCTTTCACTATGTTCATGTTCAAAGTTTTGCTTCAAATCCCTCTTTACTCTCAGTTACCCCTACTAGAAGGGAAGCAAGAAAACAATAAAATTAAATGTGTTACCGAAAGGAGTCAAGTTTAAGAATATTCCAATATGGCCCTCAGAGCAAAAAAATAATTTTTGTCATGACTACAATCCACAAGTATAAAAAAAAAATTAGGAAATACATTTTATTATCCAAGCAATATCAGATCACTTTACCTGCCGCCACCCCCAATTCCAAAACCAAAATCCTTCAATGACAGCAGAAATATTACTTTCCAAACATACATTTATTACTTCTATTGTCTAAGAGATGGGAGAAAAATATTGTTTACGTTCAGTTTGCAGTTTCACATTATGTACTATAGTTATTTATATTTGAACAGGCAATTTTATTTACCTAAGGAAAACCCATCATATTTGGTCTCAAATTTTAGTAGTGTGAAAATAAACCCTTCTAAAAATACTGTAGTTACATGAAGACATTCAGCTGCTTCACTAAGTTTCAATTTCCTTAAGCAACTCTTAAGTAAATCTCCACTAAACAATGTGCTATATGGAAGACATGAGAATCATACAGCATGAATTTGTGGCAAACCAAAGTTCTAAAACAAAGACAAAAGATAGATTTGGATAAAGTGAAGTGAGATTTGTAGGTGAGGGACAAAAATCAGTAAAGGCCTATGAAATTAGGTAGACTGAATTCCCAAAGTTATAAGAAAAAAATCAGTAATGTAAAAAGTAATGTTACTACTAAATGGAAAAATTCAATAAATATGGCTATGGTTAAAAATATGCTTCATGTAAAGGCAAATCAATATGAAGTTCAAAACAAAAAACAAAAAAAAACTTTACTCACATTTTGTTTTTACATCACATTTACAGATTGCTTTTATAATAGTTATTTTTTTTTTTCAGTCATATTTGACTCCTTTCTGGGATTTTCTTGGCATAGACACTCAAGTGGTTTACCACTTTACAAATGAAGAAAGTGAAGCAAATAGTGTTCCTTGCCCAGGGTCTGAAGTCTCTGAGATCAGATATGAATTCAGGAAGAGTAGTTTTGTACTTTTTCTGCCTCCATTGGAAAAAAAGACCAGAAGTCTTTTTCTCCTTCCCATTTCCTACACCATTAGAATAAAGGAAAAACAAAAAAATTTCTTCCAACAAAATTCAGATGTCTTATTCTGTCAGGTCTCATAATTGAATAGCATTATTTCATCATTTGGTTCTCTAGTAATTGTGTTGCTCATAATTCTTACAGATTTCAAAGTTGTAAACTGTTCTCTGACTTCATTCATTTGTAGATGTCCTCAGTATTTTACATTTTTATTATTTTGATGATATAGAACAATCTGTTTACTCATTTACCATCAGTTTTCCCAAGGTTTTATGAAGTCATCTTATCTTCTTGCTAGACACCTTCTCAGTCTTAGTTTTTGCTACTATACAAAGATAACATTATTTTTAGACATAAAGGACCTATTCCTCTTTCTCTAATATCCTTTGAGCATAAGTAGTGGTACAGCTAATTCTAAGGGATTAAAAACTTTGAATATAAGTACAATTTACATATATATAATAACTTCATATTACATATAATATATAAATTTCAATAATGTTTGTTGCCATTCACTGGTCCACTAGGTCCATCAATGTGCCAGCTTTTCTGATAGCTCCTTTAATATTTCTCAGTTTCAATTGTAATCTTTGCTACACTGATAATTGTAACATAGAATCTAGGAATTGTTTTAATTTTTATTTCTCTAATTAGTAATTAGAAATGCTGTAGTTTGGTTCCCCATATCCCTACCCCTATATGGCAACCTAAAGCCTGGATTTCTTTCATTGAAAACTATCTGTTCAAATCTTTATACCATTATCAATTAGAAAATGGATGTTTTTTTCTTACATACATACATAAAAACATTTTCCATAGTTAATTATTTCCCTTTTAATTAAAAAAAAAAACTAACCAAAATTTTATCTTCTGTGATCCTCTCTACTACAGGTAAGTTTTTTTTCCACATTCCTGTAACATTTATATTTAGTTCTCATAGTTATTTGGAGCTGACTATCCAATTTTACCCGTAGCTTCTGTCAAATAACTTAGTGCTACTTAGCACAAGGCCTGGCATATAGTGGGCACTTGACAAATGTACTGACAAACTTAGTGAAACCTTATATAAAATTTGAAAAGACATTTTTTGAAGACAATAGATTGATATTAAAGTTGTTTCCTGAATCTACTCAGTGTGAAGTAACTCCCTCAATATTAGCAGTGATTTGAAATTGGATTTTAGCTAAGGTAGCCTGATAGAGATGCTGAATATAAGCTTTTCAGAGGGTGAAACTAAACAAGATATTGACCAAGAAATTTAGCAACTGGAAGATGAAATGATCTATGGAAAAGAGATCTGCATTGCAGGAAATGAATTAAAAAAGAAAAGAAAAAATAAACTCATATAGCACACCTTGTCATGATCAATGTTTTTTAAGATTGTTTCTACCAGAAGTATCAGAATGTCACTATTGTTATTGCTTGTTACCCCTAAGATAGCAAGGACAAAAGTCAAGACCCAATCTTATCTAGGTCTATGGCAAATATGCTCTTTGTAGCAAGGGCTGATCAAATAATCATTATGATTTTTATACTTCTCTTTCAGGACTTTTAGATATCCTAAAACTATCTTGTTCTGAAATGGCAAAAGTAGAATTCACTAACTAGAAAGCTGATATTATTCTAAAACCTGTTGCTGGTAGAATTGGCTGAACATGACTGACAATAAACTTCAATAAAGTAGAGAATTACACTAGTGAGAAAGGTCAATAACCACATATAAGCCAATACTTTGGTACATTGTCACTAAAATTCACTCTATCCTAATCCATATTAATAGTATCTGCTTTGAACCTATAGCCACAGTTAAGACATACCAATTCAGAATGACAAGATGAAACTATCCACAAAGGGAAAGGTGACTTATCTCCATGTTACTTTTAGAGGCCATTAGGACAAAACATAACGTAGAATCTTTCTCTTATGCATTCATCTTCATCTACATCTATATTTAACTATTTAACATTTGGGGCTTTCTTTTTAACCTAAATCAACTATTAACTTAAAAAAGTTGTATAAAAGATGCAATTGACTGCCCTAGTGTATCATTCATTTTTTGCCTGGTAATATCAGGAGCTGATTTTGGATGTAGGCCAAATGTTTGCATTCCTATAAGCCCCTCCACAAAAGCATATTGAGGCTTTAAAAAATTCCTTCAGGCTTTCATTAATTTAAGTGAGCTTTGAAGCACTAATTGCAATTTTGTGGAAAGTAGACCTGGCACAGCAGCAACTGCTAAAGTGGTACGTGCCTTTTCTTTTCTTTTCTTTTTTTTTTGCGGGGCACATAAACTGAAAACATACAAATACCACAACAACTCTAATAATCAACTATTTTCAAATGACAGGCTGAGGAGTCTATATTTAACCCTAGGGACGATATGGAGAGCCAATAAAGATTTTTTCAGCACAGGAATGATATGATTAGACAATATAACAATATCATTTTAACTACTAATTTAGCCATCTTTGGAGGATACATAGAAGAGGGGGAAATCAATAAGAAAGATATTGTAATAACAGAGCAGAAATGGTGAAATAATTTAAAAGAAGAAAATGAGACATGCTGTGCCCAATATATCAGGCAACAATTAGACATGATAAAGTCAGGGGTGTTATTGGAGGCAGGGAAGATTTCAACATTGTAAATCTGTGATTAGTAGGATAGTAGTATTGGCAATATTCCTCTGCGAAGGAGAGGAAGTGAGAAGTACTGAAAATGATAAATTCTGAGATATTAGATGCGATAAACCAGTAAAGATGTCCAAAAGGAAGTTGACAATGCAGGTCTTTCCCACAAGCTGGTATGCTTGGTTTAGACTCCATGAATATTATATTATGCTTCTCTCCAGATGAGCTCAAAAATATCATGAAGACTTTCAGCTTACATATTCCACACTTCCTGAAGACCCTCAGTAGAACAAGAAGTCCCTCCCAAACCCTCCCTTTATAGAATGATCAAAATTTCCAAATATCTCTTCACTTCTCACCAAATGCTAGGCTTGAAGTGCAAGACTATCAAGCCACTCCACCTCCCTCTTTGAAATTTCTTTTGTATAGTGTTACCCCTTTAGATAGTAACCATAGAGAGGGCAGGGACTGTGTTTTTCTTATTATATCCTCAGTACATGGGTTCTTTAAAATGTTAATAATAAATAAATCAATAAGTTAATAAATGCTTAATAAACTGACTATACTAAGATTAGTAAATACAAATTGCATGGGGTAGAAGATATTACCCAGAGATATTGTTCAGTGACCAGTCTCCTTGTGATCCCCATGGATCATAGCACACCAGGCCCTTCTATCCCCCAATATATCTCAAAATCATGTTCATTGTTTCCACCTAGCCATCTCATCCTCTGCCGTAGTCTTTTCCTTTTGCCTCCAATCTTTCCCAAAATAGGGATTTTTAACAATGAGTCTCATTATTTGGCCAAAGCACTGAAACTTCAGCTTCAGTACCTGAATGGTACAAGTGAATGGCTTGAATTAATGTCTTCAAGTATTGTATGATGATCTCCTTACTGTATTGGGACTCAAAATGTCTCAAGTTTCACAATTCAAAAGCATCTTTTCTGTAATGTTCAGCTTTCCTTACAGTTCAAGTCTTATAGCAATACACTGAGACTGGAAGTACCATAACTACACAGATTTCTGTTGGCAAGGTGGTATAATTATTCTTCCAAGGAGGAAGTATTTCTCAATTGTATTATGTATATGCATGTGTGTATATCTCAAGACAACAAAGAAATGTTATAACATCTAAACGAAACCATAAATGTCAGTTGCTATTATAATAAGAAATTGTCAGACAGGTAAGACCAATATCACTGAAGGATAGGGAAGAGAAAATCCAGGAAAGGGCATTCAAGAGTGATTGTTTAAAGGGTTCAATTAGAAAGAAAATTAGATTGTAATATGAATTAGCAGCATGAGCTATGAGACAGAAAAAAAAAAAAACCTATTAAGAAGTAATGTTGCAGGTAAAATACAGTAAATAAAAATGGTACCTGGCCTACAAGGATCAGGTTTTATTTATACCCCATCTCCAGAATATTAGAGAGAAATCAATTACTCTATTTATCAGACAACCGAAGAATGAGGTCTGAAGAGTGTAAGTGATTTATCTAGTATTATATAGCAAGTTAGTGACAGAGGTATGGCCAGAGTTCAGCTCTATTACAACCCAAACTAATGTTCTTTCTAGCACAGAAAAAAACCTGCAATAGTACAAACCTCACTCGTTAAAATGTTTGTAACCACCAACTGATCACCTAAGAACTGCAGAATTATTCACAATGAGCTTATTGCATATTTATCTTTTAGTGCTACTTGTTGATGTGAACATATATTATATATATTTACCTCTTTTTTTTTTAATAAAGCTTTTTATTTGCAAAACATATGAGTGACTTTTCAACATTCATCGCAGTACAACTGGTTTGAATCACATCATTGTTGAAGAGAACCATGTCCATCAAAATTGATCATCGTATAGTCTTGTTGCTGTGTATAATGTTCTCCTGGTTCTGCTGATTTCACTCAGCATCAGTTCATGCAAGTCTCTCCAATCCTCTCTGAAATCCTCCTGTTGGTCATTTCTTACAGAACAATAGTATTCCATAACATTCATATACCATAATTTATTCAGCCATTCTCCAATTGATGGGCATCTTTTCAATTTCCAGTTTCTTGCCACTACAAAAAGGGCTGCCACAAACATTTTTGCACATGTGGGTCCCTTTCCCTCCTTAAAAATCTCTTTGGGATATAGGCCCAGTAGAAACACTGCTGGGTCAAAGGGTATGCACTGTTTGATAATTCTTTGAGCATAGCTCCAAATTGCTCTCCAGAATGGTTGGATTCGTTCACAGTTCCACCAACAATGTATCAGTGTCCCGGTTTTCCCACATCCCCTCCAACAGCTATCATTATCATTTCCTGTCATTTTAGCCAATCTGACAGGTGTGTAGTGGTATCTCAGAGTTGTCTTAATTTGCATTTCTCTGATCAATAGTGACTTGGAGCACCTTTTCATGTGACCGGAAATAGTTTCAATTTCTTCGTCTGAAAATTGTCTGTTCATATCTTTTGACCATTTGTCAATTGGAGAATGGCTTGAATTCTTATATATTTGTCAATTCTCTATATATTTTAGAAATGAGGCCTTTATCAGAACCTTTGGATGTAAAAATATTTTCCCAGTTTACTGCTACCCTTCTAATCTTATCTGCATTCATTTTGTTTGTACAAAAACTTTTCAACTTGATATAATCAAACTTATCTATTTTGTGATTAATGATGACCTCTAGTTCTTCTTTGGTCACAAATTCCTTCCCCCTCCACAGGTCTGAGAGGTAAACCATCCTACATTGTTCTAATTTGTTTATAATATCATTCTTTTATGCCTAGATCATGAATCCATTTTGACCTTATCTTGGTATATGGTGTTAGGTGTGGGTCAATGCCTAATTTCTTCCAGACTAGTTTCCAATGATCCCAGCAGTTTTTGTCAAATAGTGAGTTTTTATCCCAAAAACTGGGCTCTTTGGGTTTATCAAACACTAGATTACAATTGTCATTGAGTATTTTGTCCTGTGAACCTAACCTATTCCACTGATCCACTACTCTATTTCTTATCCAGTACCAAATGGTTTTGGTGACCACTGCTTTATAATATAGTTTTAGATCTGGTGCAGCTAGGCCACCCTCATTTGCATTTTTTTTCATTAATTCCCTTGAAATTCTTGACCTTTTGTTTTTCCAGATGAATTTTGTCGTTATTTTTTCTAGTTCAGTTAAATAATCTCTTGGGAGTTTGATTGGTATAGCACTAAATAGATAGATTAGTTTAGGTAGTATTGCCATCTTTATTATATTCGCTCGACCTATCCAAGAGCACTTGATGTTTTTCCAATTGTTTAGATCTGACTTTATTTGTGTGGAGAGTGTTTTGTAGTTTTGCTCATATAGATCCTGACTTTCCCTTGGCAGATATATTCCCAAATATTTTATACTATCGATAGTTATTTTGAATGGAATTTCTCTTTCTATCTCTTGCTGTTGCATTTTGTTGGTGATGTATAAAAATGCTGATGATTTATGTGGATTTATTTTGTATCCTGCAACTTTGCTAAATATATATTTACCTCTTAAACCTAAATGTCTTCAGACTAATTCCTGTCTAACCTCCATCACAGAATTTACACAATTTTTTTTTCAAAATATGACTGAGCAGTGATACCAAATTAAGAACTGACTTAGACAACAAATGAATATTGAGCTTTCCCCAAAAAATTATCATTTGTAAATAAGACAAAGATGCTCTAAAATAAGGTATAAAGTTCTTTCCCCTGAAATAATCCCTGATAAATTACTTAAAACATACAAACATTTAATTTTATCTAATTTTTAAGCTATGTTTTTAATAACAGAAAAATTAAATTTAGCTAAAATTATTGTATTCATTTAATTATCATGGTATAGTCAGAATACATGGGAAGACTAATTTCCTCTTTAGGAAAACTGTTATATGTAATTATATCTTGGTTATATCCCTATGTAGGGCAATGAAAGCTTCTGAAAGGAATTTCTATACTTAATATTAAAAAAGGAAACGAATGTGCAATTTCCCCCTTCTTGGAGGCTCCTGTTCCTAGGAATGAAGGACAAGTCTTTATCACCTCATTTTACTTTCTGGGGACCTTAAAAATATATATAAAAATAAAAAATAAAATAAGCAGGTTGGTTTCTTTACCCCAAGATATTTGGCCTTTTTAACGTGGGCTTGGGACAAATCTCTGGGAATCGCAACACGGTTGAGCAGTCCCTTCCTTTCTAGAACCCGTACAAACCCCTCCTGCCTCTGCCTCTCTTTCTGGGGACCTTAAAAACAAAACAAAAAAAAAAATAAATAGAAAATAAAATAAACAGGTTCCTCTCTTCCTTCCTTCCTTCCTTCTTTTTTTTTTTTTTTTAAATTAAAGCATTTTATTTTCAGAACATGCATGGGTAATTTTTCAACATTGACCCTTGCAAAGATTTTCCCTCCTACCCGCTACCCCCTCTCTCCTAGATGGCAAGAAGTCTAATACATGTTAATTATGTTAAAATACTTGATAAATTGAATGTGTGTATACTTACATACATACATATGTATATATACATAGTTATCTTGCTATACAAGAAAAATCAGATCTACAAGAAGAAAAAAATCTTGAGAAGGGAAACAATGTAATCAAATATCAATAGAGAGCATGAAAATGTTATGTTGTGGTCCACACTCAGTTTCCACTGGCTTCTCTCTGGGTGTATATGGCTTTCTTCATTATTGAACAATTGGAACTGGTTTGAAACATCTCATTGTTGAAGAGAACCATGTCCATCAGAATTGATCATCAAATCATCTTGTTGTTGATGTGTATAATTCCTGGTTCTGCTGATTTCACTCAGCATCAGTTCACGCAAGTCTCTCTGGGCCACTCTGAAATCATCCTGCTGGTTGTTTCTTACAGAATAATACTATTCCATGACATTCATATACCATAATTTATTCAGCCATTCTCCAATTGATGGGCATCCATTCAGTTTCCAGTTTCTAGCCATTACAAAAAGGGATGCCACAAACATTTTAGCACGTGTGGGCCCCTTTCCTTCCTTTAAGATCTCTTTGGCATATAGGCCCAATAGAAACACTGCTGGGTCAAAGGTATGCATAGTTTGATAACTTTTTGAGCATAGTTCCAAATTGCTCTCCAGAATGGTTGGATTCGTTCACAGTTCCACCAACAATGTATCAGTGTTCCAGTTTTCTCACATCCCCTCCAATCTTCATCATTATCTTTTCCTGTCACCTTAGCCAATCTGACAGGTATCATCTTTTCAAAAGCAAATAAAATCCCTTAATAGTTTTGTTCCAAAATACAAAAGAGACTAGAGGGTATCTAGTTCTTGGTTCCTATGTTATTCTCCTTAGTTAGAAAGAAAATGAAATCTTTCCCAGTGGTTGGGGAAGTAACAAGTTGCCCAGTTGTTTGCACCTGAAGAGACATTTCCTATAGATGCTTAATAAACTCTTCTTTCATTGGAGACCATTATTCTATAAATTGCACAACCATGATTAAGAGTAATTAATTTAATTGTTTGAAGAATTCTAACTGATTTAACAGGGGTCTCAGTGGTGGTCAGTGTATAATGGGAAATATAACCACTCTGCAAGAATGTAATATATCACTCAAAATATAAAAATCCTTAAAAAAGAGTTATAGCTATAGTTTACTTTTGAAAAACCTAGGGTGAGAGCCATTAATCTGAGTACCACTTATTAAAAATTTGTGGAGACAACATAAATCATTTCCATGCTTAATCTTAGAGGTTCAATGATTTTAAGCACTCTGATCATTCATATAAAAATCATTCATATGAAATGATGGTTTGAGCTGCTGGGGGAGGAGATGGAAAGTTGGGGTAAGCATGATAGCTAATTACTTAGTGAAGAATCCCTCTGAATTTAGAATGGTTACAGAATAGATTTAAGATCTGTTAATATCCCTTATGGTTTGTTCTCTACAGTCTCTCTTATTTATATTTATATTACAATTCTCTCTATTCAATATAATTCAATTCAAGAGTACTTACTTAATATCAGGCACTGAGCATACACAAAAACCAAAGCAATTCCTGCTCTCAAGGAGCATTTGCTTTACTGAATTGAAGCAGCAAATACAAAAAATAAATAATATATAAAATTAGTACAAAATGATATGGAACAGGAGAGAAAATGAATAACAGAGTGAGAACTGGTAAAGACCTCTTTTAAAGTTGATAATTAAGACAAACCTTGAAGGTAGGAATTCTGGGCTTTGGGAATGAGGTAAGAAATGGGACAGTCAGAGGTGGAAGAAAAAATATCATATAGAGTATACAACAATACAACAGGTAATAATGTGAAGTTATTCTGGAAAGGTAGGTTAGAAAATGACATTAACACATAATGAAAAGAAAATTAAACTGTGAATAATTTAAAATCAACAAAGGTCAGGCAGCTAGGTGGCACAGTGGATACAGCACCAGCTCTGTGTTCAGGAGTTCAAATTTGGCCTCAGACACTTCCTAGCTGTGTGACCCTAGAAAAGTCACTTTACTCCAATTGTCTCAGGAAAATAAAATAAATAAATAAATAAAATTTAAAGAAAGAAATGCTGAAACCTGAAAACTATCATGAAGTAGTAAAGCAGACTAAGGAAGAAAAAAAAATCAACAAAGTTCTAAGAGAAAAGAAACAGTTCTCTCCTCATGGCAGAGAGGCAATAAGTTTGTACAGTGCCAAGTACACTTATTGTACTTTACTTTTTGCCCTTTTTTCTTTTTGTCTAGAGAGGCTTCAATCTGAAGAGTGATAGGAGATGAAGGGGAGAAGTCATCCCATTTTCATAAATAACTGCTGTTTGTTTTTTAAAGGAGCAAAAGTAGATTGGATTAAGATAAATACGGGCTTTAAATGTGTAATTTATATTTTATCTTAAAGGCAAAAAACTCCTTGGCAAGAGAGTACTTTAGGAATATCAATTTTGCACTGTAGAGCAGAGGGGTTAAAAATGCTCTTCCAAAACACTCCTGATTGTCACAGAAATCAGATTAAAATGTAATTGAGAAATAAATTGTTTTTGGGCTTTGTTAATAATGAATTTAATCATCTCTTCTCATTTTACTTTAACACAGTCTTCTTTATTCTTCACTTAAAAATCCATATAAAAATTAAAAGCTTAATATTTTTTAAAACAAATATACTACAAGTTGGCCTTTGGTCTCAAAAAATAACATTAAAGCAATATAATGTAATTTTTATATGGATTTTTAAGTGAAGATTTGCTGTAGACCAAATACTTCCAAAAAGAGCACTTTAAAGTCCTTTTGCTTTTAAATACATGGAATAGGGGTGGGGGAAAAGGGAAGGAGAGATAGGGCACTTCACACTTACTAGGCATTTATCTATTCTAGTCACACAGTCCACTTCATTTGTACATTTAACAATTTAAAAGAGGTTTCACTTTCCATGGAATATAAGTTGAAGTTAATTTAACTTAATATCAAGTTAAATGTTAATATCACTGTCCACCTCAAAATATTTCAAAACTATATATTTTGCAAAAAGTTTAATAACATCCTTATCAGTAACCATAAATTTGTAAGAAGAAATCCAGCTTTGGATTTGGGGAAGAAGACTAAAAACAAATGTCAAATATACTCATGCAACAAGGGAAGAAACAAGACCACTACCCAGAGATAATTATATCAAGACTTATCTCCTACAATTTTGTTGCAAGTATGAATGTATATTTACTGATACATGCCAGCTAAAATCCACAAAAGATTACTATTATTTTGCCAGATACACCTTTAAAAATCTTAAGGCAAATTTGATGTATGCTCCACAATATTCACTTGAGAAATGTCTAAAATTAAGGAAATTAAAAGGGAGCCAATCACAAATGCAGCTAAGCTATATTACCTAAGTAGCATTTTAAAATCATACAATATTAATTTGGGTTTAAAATGTATTCCACTTTAGGGCCATTGTGATCTAATTGTGGAGAAAACTGCAACTTGGGGACTTGTAATCAGATACCTATCATTATTTCTTTGTCAATGGAGCAAATCCAAGACAGATTGATAACAACTGAAATTCATTTCTATCACCATCTGGATAGTGTTGAGTGTTCTTTAAAAAGGTAAAAAAAGGTTAAGTGGTTTTTGCTTAGTATAAAAGCATCACTTTTATACCTGAGAAAGGCAGTACAGTACTTAGAATAGTACAGAATGAATTAGTATTTTAAAAATGTTCTAATGATCATAAGACTTAGCTTTTATTTGTTTTGTCTTAATGAACTGGAAGGCCAATGAGAGTAGAGGCTCATGATAGGCCAATTATTGTGCATCTATCTTACTGAAAAAGATATTATGTATCAGGCATCTTAACAAGTGCTAACTTTACTACATTAATCAATTTATCACTGAGGTAATCAATAGTGTTGTGTATAATATCATCATACACAAGAAACTGTCCCTTCTCTATATACTGCTAAAATTGTAAGCATATGAATCGGCGAACCACTTTTTTCAGGTAAGAGCGCTAATTAAAAGCAAGTATTATTTTTGGAAGAAGTTTAAAAATATGCTAAAGCTATGATTAAAAAGTTGAAAAATACTTAAGAGATCTATGTAACTCAAAGGCTTCGCAATAATGGAGATTCAAGTAAAAGAAGAAATGATTAATTTTTTAATATTATCCCATACAAAGTAAAGATTATAAAGAATTAATGCTTTTTCGTGGTAAAAACATGGTAAAAAGTTCCATATTTGTGTTTTTAAAAGATAAACGTTAAACATAATGGAAATATTCTGTCACTTTCAGAATTTGGGTATAACTGATCACTAAACATTCAAATAAAACCTGAGCCATCTAAAAAGTTGTGTAAACTAAACAGCTTACTCCTAGTGACAAAATTACATCCCTTAAATATCTTTTTACCTTTTATTCCCAATTAGCATAATGACCATGTTGGAATTGGAATGCTGGCGAGCATCTTCTAACCAAGTTGTCAAGTGGTTGAATGTATCTCTCCTGAATGCAAAAATGAATGAAAATTAAAATGAAAATGGTATTAAAAATTAAGAAACACAACATTAATTAAAATGGTGTTTCCTGACATACTATAAGTTTTATATTAAATAATTATTTCATATTATATGTTAGTGACCATTTGTTTGTGGAATTATCATATGGCACAAATGTCAATGACCTATGTTTATAGAATTCCATTTATTAAATTGCAATTTGTAAAATGTGTACCCACCTTTAGAAATTCCTGACTATAACATCTATAATGATTAGAGTGTTGAACTAAGGAGTCATTTTTGCATTACTCCATAAAATCAATAACATCATATATGTATGCTTAAGTGTATGTACATGCCTAACTATGAATATTGCATATTATATCTTAAATTGTCTGGAACACTGAGGTTAAAATTAGTTGCCTAGAGTCTCAAACCTAGTATGTGTCAGTTGAAGAACTCAATTTTTCTTGACTCCAAGGCCAGCCCTATAATTCACTACTTGTGCTGTCTCTCTTTAGTTGTATTTAGTCACAAACAACATCTACATTCATTAAAAAAACAAAAACACATTTTTATTGATATTAAAAACAAAATATTTCTATTGCCTTTCAAGTTCTCACCTTGTAATATCATACACTAGTAAAGCCCCTGCTGCACCTCTGTAATATGACCTTGTGATGGAACGGAAGGACTCCTGCCCTGCCTGTGAAGAAACAAAAAGTTGAAAGCTTTTATTTAATAAACTGCTTTCTACAACTTCATAAGAGAAAAATCAACAAGCATATTCTATACAGGTGGAATTTGGGATGGCGAGGTAAGAGTGAATCAAAGAAAAGAAATGGTAACTTCCCCAATGTTTGAAAGAAAAACTACATAACATAACTATAACATAAGCCATTAAAACACACACAGGAACAAGAAAGACCTCTAACCCTTTTTTGGCAATCCTTGACAACCCAATTTACTGAATGGTTTCACAATACATGAATCATTATTAGAGCACAGAATGGCCTCCTAGCAACTAAGCTCTGAAGACAAATTTGAAAGGAAGCAAATAAGCCAGAGCTTCACATTTGAATTCAATAACCCACTCCCTGGGGCAGCTGTTGACACTAGAATAAATAAAGCCCATTGTAAATAAATGATGAATGACATCTTTACGCCCACCATCTGCTGGTGTAAAGGTTGTTCGAAGGCCAAGGATGCAGATTTTATCCGTTATATCATAACCTACAGCCAGCTTTCAATAGTCTTCAGACTAAATTCTTTCAGTAATCATTTTATTATGAAAAACAGAAAATGGTTTTGAACTTAAATCTTATATTATTTGATTCTTCACTTAATCATTTTTTTTCTATATTTGATATATAGCAATTGCAGACAGGTAAAAATGTAAAAGCCATCTTTACCTCCATTTGCGAAACACATACCAGAGATAATGCATAATTAGCTAACTTCTCCCCTTTTGGGGGTGGGGGAGAAGGGAGTACTAGCATTCTATTAAAACCACGGTGAAAGATTCTCAATTTTCAAATAATTCATAAAATGTATATGTAATTTTATTTACAAATTATTTAATTCACTTTAAATGAAGCCAATTTAACAGCTCCAGAAATAAATATGGACTCAGCTCTTAAAGAATATTCACATACAGGAATGTCAGGTAAACAGGAAGTACTGAATAATTACTTAGGCAACAATTTTATTAGGGGTTCAGTAATTGTACCTTCAAACCTTGTTTAAAGTCAAGATTCATCTTATAAATGTTACAGATCAAAGACTATGATCTAACAAAGGACCACAATGCTGGAAGGAATCTTTACCAATGAGGACAGGAGGCCTCGAAGTTAAATGATTTTCCCAAGATAATATAAGTAACAAAAGGTAGGATTTGAACTTAAGTTCTCTGACTTTCTCTCTTTCTCTTTCAAAGATTCATCTCTGTAGAGTTTTAGAACAGTTCTTTAGCAATTTATTTTCTGTCTTAAGAACAGTTAAATTGCTAAAGTTGATCAAACTATAGTCTACATGCTATAGTTTATAAAAGTAGGAATTCTACCCAGGTCAAAATTAGGGGTTAGGGACGTTGGTGAAGAGGAAAGTTTACCTTGGCTGTGTGTCAGGTAGTCTAGCCAAGCAATCTTGGGAGGAAAAGGTTGAGAGGAGTACTGGAGAAGGAGGTGCAGAGGAAAGTCCCTAATCTCACAAATCAAAATGGGGAATTTCCAAAAGGAAGCAAAGAAGTGAAGAGTTGGCAGTCATGGCCAAGTTGTTAGGCTGAGTTAGTGAGAGATGTGGAAAGTGGTACCAATAGAATAAGATCTATCTAGTGCAGTTGCACTAGAAATCCAATTCACAAGTCCAGACACTACCCATATGACATCATTAATCTTTGACAACTAAAGACAACAACAGTTGCGCTATAAAACTCCACTGGAAGAAGTTAAGGAGGAGCAGAATCCTAACCTATAACCCCTAGAAGAGGTAGCAGGCAAAAACAATAGTAAGCCTTCGAGTTGCGAACCCCAAGAGGGGAATGGACATTCGTGGTACCAGATTTTCCTGAAGAGCATTCATCCACAAGATATCATATGGCAGAGTTGTACTGGGCAAGTGTATGGGATGAAATTTAAATGGCATGAAGCTTTGGGGCAAAAGCGGCAGGACCATTGTGGTACAAAATGGGTTCCATCAGTGGACTTTCCACCAATGCCTTGAAGTTAAGTGCTCAAAGTATAGATTCTGGAGACAATTCAAGTCCCTCTCCCCTCTAGTCAGAAACCTAGTCCTAGTTATTCCATCCTAGTTACAACTTTACATGTAGTCTTGATAAGACTGAATGAGAAAAATATCAATTAAAGCAAGAATTACATTCTATTAACTAGTTTCATGTGAATTCTAAGACTGATAGTTTAGGCTTAAAAACCAATAATGTAATACTGGAAAGATTTTATTTCAAAAAAAAAACAAATAAAAACAACCCACTATTCCAACTTTAGCTGTATCCTTCTAAAAGAATCAAAACAAGAAAGTCATGGCAAGCTTGCTTTATAATCACAAATCCTGGGAAAATGAAAGACATTATGCACGTAATCTTCATTAAGTAACAATAATAAAATTTTTACTAAATCACAAAATCAAGAGTAAACTAATAGATAATTAATGGCTAAATAAATTGTTGTATTATTGTGCTGTAACAGTGAATGATGAATACAGAAATGGCCCAAAAGATTTACACAGATTGACAAAGTGAGTATACATGATTATTACAACAATGTAAATAGAAGGAACCACAAAACAATCAAATGTAAACAATTATCTTCCAAAGGAGACACATGAGAAGAAATCCCTACCCCCCCCCCCCCCTTTTTTTTTTTGCAAAAGTGGAATGGTACCATTTAAGGAGGTAATTCAGTTCAGACATCTTGATTTTTCTCATCTGGGTGCACTACTTTGGGACTTCTCTGCCTTTATGATCATCATTGGTATTCTACCTCTGCACCCTTTGCCCTTCTTGACAGAGGATAGAGTCATGAATTCCAAATATCATCATTTAAAGAGGGAAGTCAGATCAGACATTTCATTTTTCATCTGACTACAATTCTGACTTCTCTTTCATGCCCCTCATTGGATTTTTCCTTCTCACCCAATTTTTAGCATTTTGTATGCTATTTTCACTCATCAGATTCTAAGTTCTTTGAGGTCATGCTTCTTTACCCTTAATTCCTCAGTGGTACCACAGTGCCTGGCAGTTAGTAAGAACTTAATATTTATCAAAAATTGGTATACTGCAGCTTTTGCAAAGTATCAATGATCCATTTTGTTCATTTCTCTTCCTCTTCAACTTTTCTTTAAAAAACATGTTGTCTAAGGCAGTTTTCTAAAGGGGATAGGTAAAGGGATTCTGAGGAAAATTTTGGTGATGTAAAAACAAAAGCTATCAATAATTTATTTTAAAACATCAATTTTAAAAAACTGTCAAGATACAATATCATTAAAACCACTACAGTAAACTTAAAGAAATTTCCAAAATATTTTTAAATGGAGTTATGTGAAAAATACCTTATACCTTGCTATAAATCCCACTTAAAAATGAGAGAGATATTGAAGCCCAGTCTCTACACAGTATAATAGCAAATGAAATGATGTACTTGAAACCCAAAAGGCAAAGGAGAAAATATATACCAGTCCATTGCTTCTCTTAGATGTTGGTGGGAAGCCTGGGAATTTACAAGATTAGTGGGATGTTTGGTGTAAGGAAAGGTTAAGAAGGATGATTAAGTGAAACATACCAATACAAACTATTGTTTATATCGGTATGTATGTTCCTATTCAGACCGAGGGCAAAAATACCAATATCCTGGCAGAAGAATTGGATATTTCCATTATCAATACAATATTGTAATTAAACCAGAATTTCTAAGCCTCAGAATATACTTTCAAAATATTATTTGTTTCAAAATTTTAAGAGATATAGAAGGGCAGGTAACAAAATTAAAATAAATGTGGCATAGTCCTTTGAAGTAAGAAGAAATAATGAAACACAAATGAACATACTGGGATATCCTTCGATATTTTAACAGATCATTGTAGTTATAATGAATGGAATAGAATAACTTTTCCTATTGCTTCTGGCAGAAATGTTGGAAATATACAGGTCACTCAGCCAACAAGCATCTATTAAGCACTTACTGTGTCAGGTACTTTGCCAAATATAGGGATACAGAAAAAAAGCTAGAAACACTTTTTATGCCCACAAAGACCTTTCATTCTAATGGGGAGATATTGGAATAGACATTTATTTCCTTACAGAATGAAAACTATTAAAGGACTCTATCTATGGAAAAAATTCTAAAGGATATATAAAATACCAATATCAATAATATCTTCCAAATTAATTTGTGTAATAAGTGCCATAGTAATTAAATTTCCAGTGTATTGCTATACAGAACCAGACAAAAAAATAACTCATCTGGAAGAACAAAAGGCAAAAAAGGAATTTTTGATACTTGACAGTTTCAAATTATACTATAAAGCAGTAACATTAAAAATTACTGGTACTTATTTAAAGAGAAGTAAACAAGACTTTAGAAGCAACTGAACATAATAACATGTTTGTTAAAATCAACTGCTGGTTTTTTGACTTGGGAAAACTGGAAAACATTCTTGGGTGCAAAGCAACATTCTACACCATATTCACAAAACAGAAACAAAATAATGGAGATCACACAGCATAAAATTAAGGAGGAAAGAAAAGTGGAGGTGATCACAAAAGACAAAATAGATCATTTTAATTATATAAATCTCTTGCATTCTCTTTTAAGTTACCTTAAATTACCACAACATTTCTGTCTACATTACCTACATTACATAGGTGGATCAGTGAATCTTTCTACTTACATTAGATTCTAATCCAAACAATAGAGATTGTTTAAGGGCATCATTAAAACATTCATCTAATGTTCTACAGCTCTTGGATTTTTTTCCTTTTCTTTATTATAAAAACACAAATAAGAATGAGAAAAATGAAGGTTCAGAGATACAAGGCCAAGAGGGCTAACATTTGTACTAGAAGTACTGAGAGAACAAACTTAATAGAGGCATGCATATACACACATTATTTCACTTGATTTTTACAATAGCCTTGTGAGCCATGTGTTTCATTTTAAGGATGAGAAAATAGGTTAAGAGCAGAAGAACCACAAATCTAGGATGTGGCTGGTATGAGTTTATACCCCAGGTTCCTTATTCCAAGTTCAGTACTATATCCACTAACCATTCATTTTCAATACCTGTTCTTTCAAGGAAAGAAAACACCAAGTTCAGGAAAGGAAGAAAGATAATGATAAGAAAGAAACTGACCAAGGACAGGGAAGAGCGATGAATGAGCAAGGGAATAGCAGCTGAGACTGCTGCTATTCCTCAGCATAGGATGTTTTAAAATGCTCCCACAATTAAACCCTTAGTCTGTTGTGGCAGAGATGAAGTTTGGTTTTATATAGTATTTTGTAATTAAACACCCAAATTATTCCTGTATCCATCTCTGAAAATAATTGTTAAGCCTTGAGAGAGAGAGAGCACACATTTGTGTGTGTGTATGCATGTATGTGTAGCAAGCAAAGGAAATCCAAAGTGAAAAGCACAGGGTAAACGCTGTGATGAATAAGATGAAAAGGCAAGTGGCCACAGAAAAAAGATTCTTTATGAAATTTAAGGTTATCTTTGCCAATCTATTATAGAAAGAGGTAATAAAAAGGAAAAAACCAGTTATTTGCTAAATGCTTCTGTACAAAAGAGGAACAACACAAATCTAGGACTTTGTCCTCAGCTTTTTTCAAGAACATTATTTTGCCAAAATACACACTTATTTGGAGTTAGAATATACCCATTTATCCTGAAAAATGCATTCTAAGTACATAAAAGGATACAAATGTGACAGATTTTCGACTCTTGACTTTTATAATACTATTCTTAGTTTTACTCCTAGTTGTGTGACAATTTCTCAGACTTCTTTGATAGATTTACCATTCTCCCTAATTCATGTTCATTTGTGTCTGACTCTTTGTGACCTTATTTGAGGATTTCTTGGTAAAGATACTGGAATGGTTTATCACCTTTTCCTAGTTGAACACAGGAAAGGGAATCTTCCTGTCCCCAGGTTCAGTACTCTGATTCATTGTGCTACCTAGCTGTAGGCTCTGTCTCCCAAACAAAAGGCTCTTCTCTTTTTTTCTCTATTGATAAAATCATCAGGTACCATGGATTATATGTAGATTAATCCACATATAGCATATCTAACTTTAACCCTTAACTCTATTTCTGTATTATGAATTGTGACATACCCCAACCTGAATGTCCTAAAGACACCTTAAATTCAATATTTCTAAAACCAGAACCCATCACTTCTGCATGTTTCTATATAGTTGTGATCAGTCCCTTAGTTCTACTTGGCCATACTCAGAACCTTTGTCTAAGTATTGTCAATTCCACCTTCACACCTTCTCCCATATCCTCTCCCTTCTTTTCCATATATAGTATCACTTCTTAGCAAGTTATGACAGTATGGATTATAAAGAGGCTTTTAGGTTTGAAACAAGACAAACTTGTAGTCAAGCTAACAAGGGATCCCAGGGAACCACAAAAACCGCAGTATGGTTTAGACACTAAATTAAAATTCTTAATTGTGAAAGTTATCATTCTAATCATATTCTGTATAGAAAATCAGATTAAGCTACAACTGATAACTATCTTCCAATTTTATCATATTATCTTGTAGTTTGTTCAATGTTTACTTTTAACTTTTAGTAAGAATTCAGCTTATGACTTGTGAGACCACAGGCTAACCAAAAGCTCTCTGAATCCGTCTCCTTGTTTGTAAAATTAGGAAGATGGAGAACTTCTTTCTTTCAGTTCTTAGTTCTAATACATATACATTTAAATTGAGGGAGGTGAGGGGAGAGAGAGAGGGAGAGAGAGAGAGAGAGAGAGAGAGAGAGAGAGAGAGAGAGAAGGAAGAGCATGTTCAAACAAACATGCATAAGTACTGTTCTTTACTTCTTAAATTGTAAGGCCACTTTGCAAGCACAACTTCTTGAAGTATTTATCTGGCAAAATAAATTGATAGCAAACCCATAGCATGTGACATATTCAAATACAAGGTTTTACAAAGAATGCAAATTAATTCTGCAGAGGAAAACACTTTAGCAATTTAAAACCTAATCCTCTAAGTTTAATAAAATCAATATGTGAAAGATAAACTAGGGTTAAATTTCCATAGAAAATTTAAAATTCAGTTCCTCAAGAAACTATGAGCAGACACTAAGAAATACAGAAAATCTTAAGTTTCCAGAGAATGTTTTAAGCCTCAAGGTAATGTAAGATAATAAGTATCTCAATGAATTTACAGGAGAAGAGATTCACTTCCTTGGGTTTCAAACTTTTTTTTTTTTTGGCTGAGGCAATTGGGGTTGTGACTTGCCCAGGGTTGCACAGCTAGGAAGGCTTAAGTATCTGAGGCCAAATTTGAACTCAGGTCCTCCTGACTTCAGGGCTGGTGCTCTATCCACTGCACCACCTACATGCCCCTGGTTTCAAACTTTTGATAAAGATGTCTAGGTTAGAAACTGGTTTAAACTGAGCAGGTTCAAATTCTGGGAAAAGGCTTTTTTTTTTTTTTTTTAAATGTCACTTTGACCATTATAATTAATTATAAATAAGTGAGTTTATAGCAGATAATTATTAATCATTTACAGTGTTCCAGAAATCATATTAAATACTGGAAATGATATTTATACATGTGCATATATGCACATATATATATGTCTGTGTATCTCTATCTAACTATATGTACCTAAATCTAATTATATTGTGTATATGGAGGGGGAAAGGGAGAGAGAGAGAGAGAGAGAGAGAGAGAGAGAGAGAGAGAGAGATCCTGTGTTAAAAGGAATTGCATTCTAATGGAAGAAGGTCGTATAAAAAAGGGGATATGGAATGAGAAGGAATGAAAAGAATATATCCCTGAAGTGACCAGGGAAAAAATGAAGTCAAGACTAGAGATGGGAGAGAAAAGAGAATAATTAGGACTAAATACTTCATAAACATGTGTATTGATACAGGGACTTTTCAGTAAGAACAGAGGAAACAATCACATCTTCAGAGTAAGAAATCTATTGACACGAAGGAAGTAGTGCCTGAAAGTCAAGGACAGGGCCCTGGGAAAAGTACAAAAAAAAAAAAAGTACAAAAGAAGTGGTCAGCTTACATATGAGATGACTTATTGGACTGATGGAAAGAGATGGGAAGTGCCATTGTGCTGACACATTAGTCCACCTGTCTAGATCATATTTATAATTATGCCACCATTATAAAGTATGTTTAACCAAAAACTAATTAGTGTGTGCTCAACTCTATCTAGGTTAAGAGACTGTAGACTACTTAAGAGCCAATATCAGTCATATTCTAAATCTAATGATTTTCTGAAACATCCATCCCTATTACTCCTTAGAAAAGATATATTTTATTTGTAATATAATCAAAATTATCCATCTGGTGTTCAATTAGGAGTTCCAGGTCTTCTTTGGACATAAATTTATTCCATCTCCACAGGTCAGAGAGATAAACTATATTACATTCCTCTAACTTGCTTACAAAGTCCCTCTTTATATCTAGATCATGAACCCATTTAGATCTTATCTTGGTATGTGGTGTCAGGTATGGGTCAAGCCCTAATTTCTTCCACACTAGTTTCCAATTTTCCCAGCAGTTTTTGCCAAATAGAGAGTATTTATCCCAAAAGCTGGGGTCTTTGGGTTTATCGAACACTACATTGTTAAGGTTAATGCCTAGGTTGTCCTGATAACCTATCCTGTGCCACTGATCGACTGCTCTATTTCTTAGCCAGTACCAAACGGTTTTGATGACCGCCGCTTTATAATATAGTTTTAGATCTGGTACAGCAAGGCCACCTTCATCTGCCTTTTTTTTCATTAATCCCCTTGAAATCCCTGACCTTTTGTTCTTCCAAATGAACTTTGCTACTATTTTTTCCAGATCTGTAAAATAATTTCTTGGGAGTTTGATTGGTATGGCACTAAATAAGTATATTAGTTTGGGTAGTATTGTCATTTTTATTATGTTTGCTCTGCCTACCCAAGAGCACTTAATATTTTTCCAATTGATTAGGTCTGACTTTATTTGTGTGGAAAGTGTTTTGTAATTTACTTTGTATCGGTTCTGACTTTTCCTTGGCAGATAGATTCCCAAATATTTTATCCTATCATCTGCTATTTGGAATGGAATTTCTTTTTGTATCTCTTGCTGCTGAATTTTGTTGGTAATATATAAAAATGCTGATGATTTATGTGGATTAATTTTGAATCCTGCCACTTCGCTAAAGTTGTGAATTGTTTCTAATAGTTTTTTAGTTGGGTCTCTAGGGTTCTCTAAGTATACCATCATGTCATCTGCAAAGAGTGATAATTTGGTTTCTTCATTACCTACTCTGATTCCTTTTATCTCTTTTTCTTCTCTTATTGCTAAAGCTAACATTTCTAATACAATATTAAATAGTAACGGTGACAGTGGGCAGCCTTGTTTCACTCCTGATCTTATTGGGAATGGTTTTAGTTTGTCTCCATTACATATGATGCTTGCTCATGGTTTTAAATAGATGCTACTGATCATTTTAAGGAAAAG
>JAJPUD010000284.1:300440-329158 GCA_023553655.1 Myrmecobius fasciatus
GAATGTTTGGTAGAATTCACATGTAAATCCATCTGGCCCTGGAGATTTTTTCTTAGGGAGTTGGTTAATAGCTTGTTCTATTTCTTTTTCTAATATAGGGCTATTTAAATAATTTATATCCTCTTCTGTTAACCTGGGCAATCTATATTTTTGTAGATATTCCTCCATTTCATTTAGATTATCAAACTTACTGGCATAAAGTTGGGCAAAGTAACTCCTAATTATTGCTCTAATTTCCTCTTCATTGGAGGAAAGTTCTCCCTTATCATTTTTGAGACTAAATTTGATTTTCCTCTTTCCTTTTTCTTATCAAATTAACTAAAGGCTTATCTATTTTGTTAGTTTTTTCATAGAACCAACTCTTAGTTTTATTTATTAATTCAATAGTTTTATTTTCAATTTTATTAATTTCTCCTTTTATTTTTAGAATTTCCAATTTGGTATTTAATTGAGGGTTTTTAATTTGTTCTTTTTCTAGTTTTTTAATAATAAACTCAGTTCGTTGATGTTTTCTTTCTCTATTTTATGCAAGTAAGCATCTAGAGATATAAAATTGCCCCTTATAACCGCTTTGGCCGTATCCCACAAATTTTGGTATGTTGTCTCCTTATTGTCATTCTCCTGGATGAAATTATTGATTGTGTCTATGATTTGCTCTTTCACCCATTCATTCTTCAGGATTAGATTATTTAATTTCCAATTAACTTTTGGTTTATTTTCTCCTGGCCTTATATTGCATCATGATCTGAAAAGGATGCATTTACTATTTCTGACTTTCTGCATTTGATTTTGAGGTTTTTATGCCCTAACACATGGTCAATTTTTGTATAGGTTCCATGGACTGCTGAGAAAAAAGTAAACAAACAAAACAAATGCAGACAAGATTAGGAGGGAAGCATCAAATTGGGAAATCATCTTTACATTTAATGGTTCTGATAAAGGCCTCATTTCTAAAATATATAGAGAATTGTCTCATATATATATATAAGAGTTCAAGCCACTCTTCAATAGATAAGTGGTCAAGGGATATGAACAGACAATTTTCAGATGATGAAATTAAAACCATCTCTAGTCATATGAAAAGTTGCTCCAAATCACTACTGATCAGAGAAATGCAAATTAAGACAACTCTGAGGTACCCCTACACACCTGTCAGATTGGCTAAAATGACAGGAAAAGATAACGGGATGTGGGAAAACTGGAACACTAATACATTGTTGGTGGAACTGTGAACGGATCCAGCCATTCTGGAGAGCAATTTGGAGCTATGCTCAAAAAGTTGTCAAACTGTGCATACCCTTTGACCCAGCAGTGTTTTTACTGGGCCTATATCCCAAAGAGATCTTAGAGGAGGGAAAGGGCCCCACCTGTGCAAGAATGTTTGTGGCAGCCCTTTTTGTAGTGGCTAGAAACTGGAAACTGAAGGGATGCCCATCAATTGGAGAGTGGCTGAATAAATTATGGTATATGAATGTTAGGGAATATTATTGTTCTGTAAGAAACAACCAGCAGGACGATTTCAGTGAGGCCTGGAGAGACTTGCATGAACTGATGCTGACTGAAACGAGCAGAACAAGGAGATCATTATACACAGCAACAACAGTATTACATGATGATCAATTCTGATGGACATGACTCTCTGCAATAAAGAATTGTCTCAAACCAGTTCCAGTTGTTCACTGAAGAAAACGATATACACCCAGAGAGAGGGATATGAAATATGGACCACAACGTAACATTTTCATGATCTCTATTGACATTTGCTTGCATTGTGTTGCCTTTCTCTGATTCTTTTTTTTCTTGTAGATAGGATTTTTCTTGCATAACTTCTCAAGCATTTCAACATTATTAACATGTAGTGGACTTCCTGCCATCTAGGGGAGGGGAGGGGACTGGGGGTAAAATTTGTAATGGAAAGCTTTGTAAAGATCAACGCTGGGGAACTACCCATACATATGTTATACAAATAAAAAGCTTTAATAAAAAAAAAAGATATATTTTATCAGGGAAAACATTCAGCACATATATGTATATAAGTGCACAAATGAAATACAAAATGAATGCAAACTACTAAAGGGAGAGAAAACTTGGGGGAAGTATATCAAGAAAGTCTTCATGTGTCATTCATAATAATGATATGTATTATTTCTAGACACATCCATCCAAAGATAGAATTTGTCTTCTTTACTAATTTTAATAATAGGGCCATTCCAGCTTAATGTGGGAAATGAATTTTGATTCAGATAATTGACCACTTTTAAATTCTTGTTCAAAATGAATTTTTTCCCCAAGCTTTTCCCCTCCTTCCCCCCACCCCCCACCCCTAGATGACAGGTAATCTAATACATGTTAAATAGGATAAATTATATTTTATCCCTTTCCTTTTCTCCCCTCCCTCCTACCTTCCCACAAGGAGGGTCAGTGCTTTCTTTGAAGCCAAATGTGTCTGATATACTCTCTTAGAGTCCAATCTAATGAGAGTAAGGTTTACACAATACTCATCGCCCTCCCTTCTTTCCCTCAATTATATTATATCTTCTATGTCTCTTTATGAGATTTTGCCTTATTTTACCTCCTTTATTTTTACTTTATTTTGCCTCCTTTCCCCTCTCCCCCTTTTTCTTTTTCAGTATGGTATCCCTTCCACCTCTAATTTCTTTTCCATTATTATCAAAGAAAAAATCAAATTATACTGCCACTCTTTAAAGGATAGCTATAGTAGAAATATAGTTCTCAAGAGTCTTCCTTTTTACCTTTTTATGCTTCTCTTGAGTTCTCTATTTGGAGGTCAAATTTTTTGTTCAGAACAGGTCTTTTCATTAGAAATAGGTGAAATTCTCCTGTATCATTGAATGACCATCTTCTTCCCTGGAAGATGATGCTCATTCTAGCTGGATAACTTATTCTTGGCTGTAATCCAAGTTCTTTTGCCTTTCGGGAATATCTGGTTCCAGGCCCTTCGATCCTTTAAAGTGGAAGCTGACAGATCCTGTGTAATTCTAATGACAGTTCCTCGGTATTTGAACTATTTCTTTCTAGCTGCTTGCAATATCTTTTCCTTGGTGCGATAGTCCTGAAATTTGGCCATGCTATTCCTTGTGGTTTTAATTTTGGGGTCTCTTTCTGGAGGTGATCGGTGAATTCTTTCAATGCCAATTCTGCCTTCTGATTCTAAAACATCAGGGCAATTCTCTTTAATGATTTCCTGGAAGATAGCATCCAGGTTGTTTTTTTCAACGTGGCTTTCAGGGAGTCCGATAATCCTTAAATTGTCTCTCCTGGATCTGTTTTCCAAGTCAGTTGTTTTTCCTAGGAGATATTTCATATTTTCTTCTATTTTTTCATTTTTTTGTTTTTGTTTAACTGATTCTTGAAGTCTTATTGAGTCATTTACTTCTATTTGTTCAATTTTAATTTTTAAAGTATTATTTCCTTCAGTTATCTTTTTTAGCTCCTTTTGTAGCTCGCCAATTGAATTTCTTGATTCAATGCATTCTTTTTCCATTTTGCCAGATTTATTTTTCAGTGAATTGTTGTCTTTTTCCAATTCACCAGTCCTATTTTCCAGTTTTTGATATTTCTGTTGCCCTGATCTCAATTTATTTCCCCATTCTTCTTCTAGCTCTCTTTTGAGATTCTTAATGCAATCATCCAGATAAGCGTTCTGAAAGGGAGACCAACTTAAGTCTGCCTTTGTGGCTTCATCTGGGATTGTTTTCATAATGTCAGGATCTGGGGACTGTTCTATTTTTTCTCCGTAAAAGCTTTCTATGGTGAGAGCTCTCTTCTGCTTCTTGCTCATGATTTAAAGTTGGGATATTGGTCAAAAGCAGAGAAAACTGCAACAATCTGTATTTGCCCTGGGGCAGTTTGCCGAGTTGACTTCCGGTCTGAGGCTGCTTGGGCTAGATTTGCACTAGGACCACGTTTTCAGCTGCTCTCGATTCACCCTTTACTAAAGGCAGATCTGCCAAAGCACCTGCCGGCAAGCAGAGCAAAGTGGCCCAGGCGTCTCCCAGGGGCTTCCTGGGTGCCTTAAATCCGCCCCTCTATCGCAGCCCTGACTTCTGCCCCGGCTGGAGTCTGATTGTGACCAGCGGCCGATTTAATAGGATAAATTATATGACAAATACAATACATGTATACATATCTATACAGTTATCTTACTGCACAAGAAACATCAGATCTAGAAAGAGAAGAAAAAAAACAACCTCAGAAGGAAAACAAAATGCATGGAAATATTCACAGAAAGCGTTAAAATGCTGTGTTGTCGTTCACACTCAGTTCCCACAGGCCTCTCTCTGGATGTATATGACTATCTTCATCGCTGAACAATAGGCACATCATTGTTGAAGAGAACCATGTCCATCAAAATTGATCATCGTATAGTCTTGTTGCTGTGTATAATGATCTCCTGGTTCTGCTGATTTCACTCAGCATCAGTTCATGCAAGTCTCTCCAGGCCTCTCTGAAATCCTCCTGTTGGTCTTGATGTGTCATTCATTTCCAATTCTTCAATTCTAATTTTTAATGTCTTATTTTCTTCAGTTACTGTTTTTAGTTCCTTTTGCAATTGACCAATTACATTTTTTGGTTCATTGCATTTTTCCATTTTTTCTATTTTATTTTGCAGTGATCTCATTTCGTTTCCCCATGTTTCTTCTAACTCTCTTTTAAGATTTTTTATGCAATCTTCAAAGAAAGCCTTGTGACATAGAGACCAGTTTATGTCTCTCTTTGGGGCTTTTGCTGGTATTGCTTTACCTTTAGGGGCCTCAGGCTTTGAGGTCTGTTCTTCCCTCTCTCCATAAAAGTTGTCTATGGTGAGAGCTCTTTTTGGTTTTTTATTCATTTTTTTTAAAGGTGTGAGGTCTGTTTTTTTTTTTTTTTTTAATAGCATCTGTTTTAATAAGCCTCCTGAATGTAAGCTGATATACCCTGCATAGAATTAGAACAAAATATGGGATGTATGACCAGGAAAGGGAATATGTTTAGGAGTAGCATGTAAGAAATAATGCAAGCTTAAGGAGACCTGACCAATCCATTCTTAGGGTGAGGAAACTGAAACAAACTAAGACCTTGTCTGCTTCTGTACCTAGTGCTCCCATTTCTCATCAAAAGTGGGTACCCACTTTTGGCAGGAATAGTCCAATTCCTCTGAACTTTCAATAAAATTTCTATGTTACCTGACTTTGAGTCAGCTTGTTTCTAAACAAATATAATATTTAAACCACTTAATAAAAGGAAAAGTCAAAGCAGGAGCTTGTACACTGGTACCTCAGTTTAAAAGTCTAATGTTGTCTCAGTTTAAAATGTCTAATTGTTTAAAAGTCTGATGACCACAGACTTGAACTCACATTTTTCCATTTTGCTCTATATGTATATAAACTGATGTTGTCTTTCTTAAAAAATTATGTTTTATATATCATAAATTTCATAATTCACAGACAGGATAACATGGGACATATTGATGTTAAAAGAGCGTTTGTGTCAGCGCTACCTGGGATCACTGGGAATACTGCTTAGCCATTTTGTAAATTCACTTCAAATATTTACTAAATATCTACTATGTGTCAGGCACTCTGCTAAGCACTGAAGATACAAAGACAAAAATGAAATGCTCCTTGAGCTCAAGGAGCCAATAGCTAGCATACGAACAGAAAGCAGGTAAATATGAGTAAATTAAAAAAAAACAAAACAAAAAAACCACACACACACACAAGGAAATTGGGGTGTTGAGATGCCCATATAGGAGGTGGCACTTGAGATGAGTTTGGAAAGAGGTTAGGGATTCTAATATTTAGAGGTGAGAGAGAAATGCATTCCAGGAATGAAGGATAGTCAGTGCTGACACAGTGATAGAAGATAGAATATACTGTGTGAGAAGCTGAAAATAGGTCAGTGGATTGAAAAGAGCACAAAGGTGAGTAATATGTAATAGACCTAGAGAGAGACTAAAGCAGGATTGTAAAAGGTTTTAAAAGCCAAAGAAGCTTGTGTTTGATCCTGGAAATGATGTGATCAGACTTGAGCTTTAGGACTGTGACTGGCAACTGTATGGAGGGATTGAAGAGAGAAGTGACCTGAGGCAATGTCATCACAATACTCTATGGAAAAGGTTGTGAAGGCATGGACTAGGGTGTTATGGAAATGGGTAGTAAAGGACAAATAGGAGATGTGAAAGTACAATCAACAAGTTTTGACAATTATGGGAAAATAGAGGTAAGGAGAATGAGGAATTGAAGATAACTCAAAAGTTGTGAACCTGAAGGACTACAATGATAGTGGATTCTCTAGAAAGCAAGGAAGAAGAGTGAGTTTTGGGGAAAAGATAACCAATTCTGTTTTGAACAATGAGTTGGAGATGTTCTGTTGGAAATGTCCAAAATGTAGTTGGCAATATGGGTTGATCATCAGAAGGCTGGTATAGAACACTCAAAAATTCCATTTTCTATAGCATGGGGAGGTGTTTTTTTGGATTTACATTAAGAGGGGATACCCAAGAAAGAAATCACAGTTCTTTTCAAGCACATAAGCATACACACAAAACCACACCTACTGATAACACCACTTGTATATTCCCAGGATCCATGATTACACTGTCACAGAATACTCTTTCTACAAGTACAAATAACAAGTGCTGAGCCTCCAGTCAATATTATAGATGGCAGCTTTTCAAAAACACAGGATCCCTTCTACCATATAGATAAGCATAAATATTCCATATAATTCAATGTGCTCACTAACTGATAGCTCAAAATATTTCAATCAGCTAGTAAACTACGACAAAAAACAGAACCAATGAATACTTTTAAAACATAAGGTAGATGCAATGTATTTTTGCTATACTTACTGTATCCCATATCTGAAGCTTTATCTGTTTTCCATCAATAGTTATCATTCGAGCACCAAATTCTACACCTGAATAGAATAAAAAAATTTTTTTTAAATTCATAAACTGGTAGGAAAGTATGTGACATTACAAAATTTTTAAATATAAATTTATATATCAAGCAGTATTATGCTATGTGCTATACAGATTATATAATCAAAAAATATAAGGCAGAACTACTGACAAATGTCAGTCAGTCAAATATTTATTAAGCATTGATCTAAGCCCTATGCTGTGTTGGGAATACAGAGTGGTAAAAGAGAGTCCAGTCCCCTCCTTCCCTCTTTTCAAGGACTTCACAGTGGTGAGACAATATGCAAAACAAAACCCCAAAAAACAAAACAAAAACAAACAAAACAAAAAAAAAACCCACTACATACAGAATAAATTGGAAATCAACATAAAGAAGCAGCTAGAATTAAAGAGGATCAGGAAAGGATTTTAATTGAGACTTAAGAGAAACAAGGGGATGGAAATAACAGTATTCCAATATGGATCAACAGTCAGTGAAAATGCTCAGAGCCTAGAGATGGTTTTTCCTGACTAAGAAGTAATAAAGAAGGTGAAGTATATTTTTTGTTTGGGAGCAATTGGGCTGAGGAAGATAGTGGTATTAAGACTAAAAGACTGATTAGGTATAGGCAGGAAGTGAAGAACAGGTTTCAAAGAATTCTGAACACTGAACAGAGTATTTTATATTTGATGCTGGAGGTGACAAGGATGCCCTGGAGTTGAATTCAAGTAGGAGTGACATGGTTGTCACTGTCAGCTGATGGAAGATGGTCTGGAGGAAGAGGAAAAACTTGGATTTGGTAGACAAGTCTGAAGGCTTGTGGAATAGTTAAGGCATGAAGAAATGAAAACTTGCACATTGTAGTGGCAGTGTCTAGGAAGGGATATAAAAAAAGAGGTAATATAGAGGGAAAATGACAGGACTTAAATTATTATATATTGGGGACAGAAAAAAGAGAAGAGTCTAACATGACTCAGACTTTGAGATTGAGTGATTGAAAGAATGGGCAGCAAGGTATCACAGTAGACAGAGCACAAACACCTGGAGTTTGAGGACCTAAATCTGAGGCTAGACTCCCCCCCCCAATTTTATTTTAAAGCTTTTTATTTGCAAAACATATGTATGGGTAATTTTTTTTTTTTGCCTTTTTTTTGCTGAGGCAATTGGGGTTAAGTGACTTGCCCAGGGTCACACAGCTAGGAAGTGTCTGAGACCACATTTGAACTCAGGTCCTCCTGACTTCAGGGCTGGTGCTCTAACTACTGCGCCACCTAGCTGCCCCTTTTTTTTCCTTTTTTTTTTCTTTTTGCTGAGGCAATTAAGGTTAAGTGACTTGCCCAGGATCACACAGCTAGGGAATGTTAAGTGTCTGAGACTAGATTTGAACTCAGTTCCTCCTGAATTCAGGGCTGGTGCTCTATCCACTGCACCACCTAGCTGCCCCAGGGGTAATTTTTTAACATTGTCCCTTACAAAGCTTTCTGTTACAAATTTTCCCCCCTAGTCCCCACCACTCCCCTAGATGGCAGGAAGTCTACTTATATTAGATTATGTTAAATTTTGTTAATTATGTTAAAATCTTGACAAATCGAATATATGTATACATATTTATAGTTATCTTGCTGTACAAGAAAAATAGGATTTACAAGAAGAAAAAAATCTGAGAACAGAAACAAAATGCAAGCAAACATCAATAGAGAGCATGAAAATGTTATGTTGTAGTCCACATTCATATCCCTCTCCCTGGGTGTATATGGCTTTCTTCATCACTGAACAATTGGAACTGGTTTGAAACATTTCATTGAAGAGAACCATGTCTATCAGAATTGATCATCAAATAGTCTTCTTGACCTCCTCCTGGTTCTGCTTATTTCACTTAGCATCAGTTCATGCAAGTCTTTCCAGGCCTCTCTGAAATCATCCTGCTGGTCATTTCTTACAGAACAATATTCCATAATATTCATATCCCATAGTTTATTCAGCCATTCTCCAATTGATGGGCATCCATTCAGTTTCCAGTTTGTAGCTACTACAAAAAGGGCTGCCACAAACATTCTTGCACATGTGGGGCCCTTTCCTTCCTTTAACATCTCTTTGGGATATAAGCCCAATAGAAACACTGCTGGGTCAAAGGGTATGCACAGTTTGATAACTTTTTGAGCACAGTTCCAAAATGCTCTCCAGAATGGCTGGATCCGTTCACAGTTCCACCAACAATGTATCAGGGTCCCAGTTTTCCCACATCCCCTCCAACATTTGTCATTATCTTTTCCTGTCATTTCAGCCAATCTGACAGGTATGTAGCGGTATGAGGCCAGACTCTTAGTAGCTGTGTGACTCTAGACAAGTCAGTTAATATGGTTTGTCTGTTTCCTCATCTGTAAAATGACCTAGAAAAGGAAATGAGAAGTCACTCTAGTACCTTTAACAAGAAAACCTCTGAAACATAGAGTGATGGTACCCTGAAGAGTAATAAAAGTTAGAAACAAGGGATGGTTGACCAAGGGAGATGTTAAGTGCTGGAGATACAAAGAAAGGACAGGCCCTCCCTTTGAAGAGTTCAAAATCAAATGGTGGAAACAACATGCAAACAACTATGTACACCAAAGTTATGGATGGGATAAATAGAAAATAACAGAGAAAAGATTGGGAAAGGATTTCAGTAGAAGGTGGAATTTTACCTGGGACTTAAAGGAAGCCAGGGAAGCCAAGATATAAAGATGAGGAAAGAAAGCATTCCAGGAAAAGGGGCAAATGCATCCAGAAATCTTGGGCAAGGAATAACTAGGTCAATGCTAGTGAACTGAAACATATGGTAAGGGTGGTATAAGATCTAAAAAGGCAGGGGAAAGAGAAAACTAGGTTATAAAGAGCTATTTTATAAGCTTTCTGTAACTGACACTTGTAATTAATGGATGTAACCTGGTTGAAGATTCAGTAGGGGATACTGACGAATGATTAGATTAGTAGGAAACTCAGAAGTCTGGTGTCGTGAAAACCTAGAGAGAAATGATTATCAAGAAGAAGGTGATCAAGTGTAGCAAAGGCTGAAGAAAAGGCTGAGGACTGAGAAAAAGCCATTAAGTTTGGCAATCAAGTATTGGTACTCTGGGAGAGAGTAATTTGAATGGAATGATGAGATGAAACTTTGAAATTATAGGATTAAAAAGTCAAAAGAAAGTGGATGCACTTTTATAGAAAGCCTTAAGGAAGTTAACCACAAAAACCAGACAGGGATGATAGATGCATCAAGTGAGTTTTTTAAGGATGGATTTTTCTAGGTTATAGCAGCCAATAAACAGGAAAAGAATAAAAATAAGTTAACAGTAAGAATGAGAGGGAGAAGCATAGAATGGGACCACTAATTTCATGTAGAGGGGTTTGTCCTGGCAAGGAGGACCCCTCTTTATGTGAGACAAGAATGAAAGAAGAGATGGTGAGAAGGACTGTGATTGGTGACAGAAGTAGGGAAGAAGAAGCTCTTGGGAAACAGCCTCTTTTTTTTCTCCCAATAAGATGAGGTAATGGTCTTAGCTGAAATGGAAAAGGGACAGGAGAAATGAGGGATAGAAAGTTTTAGAACACTTGTGGTTAATGGGAAAGTAAACTATTTAACCAGCTGTAACAAATTGCCTTGTAACAGTGAGAGCTCAGTTGATTTTATGTTACATAAATTTGTAGTGTATCTAGTCAGCATGGTTTCCTAACTATTATATAGTTTTTGTTTTTTTCCCTTAAAGCAGCAGGTGTATACAAAGTTAAGGTAGAGGATGTTGGGAGTGAATATGCATGGCAAGTTCAGCAATTTAAGAAAAGAACAGTGTACAGTTCAATTAGTTCATCTAGTTCACCAAGGGGTTAAGATGGGAAGGAAAAAGTATGGCTAATACAGGGATTATGGCTTTAGGAAGAACTAAAAGTTTGAAACTTACTATATGTATTAAGAACTATACCTGAAATGCAAAGCAGAGAAAGTGAAATAATAATAAATTGTGACCAGATGAGAGAAATTCATATACATGATTTGTGGATGATGCCAAGATCAAGGGTATGATTATCTTAGTATGTTGAGATGAAATAGAGGAAGAGGTCTTATAAAATAACTAAACTGGGAAATTGAGGTTAGATTGTGAGATATATATGTATGCTGAATTCCTCTAGTATGAGGACAGGCATTGAGTAGAAAAACTGAACTCACTGAGCCAAGAAAGTGAATGTGTTAAAGGGCAGTAGACAACAGCTAGTAGAATTTAACTGGCTGACAGATATGGATTGAGTGAACCTCAAAAGAGTGACAATATAAGAAGGAGAATTTGGAAACAAGTGAGAAAGAAGCAAGGACTATTTCTATTCCCTCACCTTGACCTGGAAGTTAGGAAGCTAGGGAGAGACTCAGGAGGGAGTCTCTATGGGATCCTGAAGATGGAAAGGTAGAAAAAGGAAAGAGATTTGTTTAGTTTATTGCTTGTGGAGAAGTTCAGAATCATTGTAATGGGTAAGGTCTAATGAGAGAAAGTTTTGTTAATCATTGAGGAAGATTTTAGGCAAGAAAAAGAAATTAAGAATTAATTTAAGAGGCATATTAGCTAAACTCAATGCATTCTATGCATAGCTGCAGTAGTAGTGACAGTGTTGGTAGAGGTAACATGGTAATTCTAGTAATAATAAGACAGCCATTTGCATTTTGTATTCCTTCTTAGGTTGTTTTTTTTTTTCTCTTTCTAGATCCGGTTTTTCTTGTGCAACAAGAGAACTATATAGATATGTATCCATATATTGGATTTATCATATATTTTAACATATTTAACATGTATTAGACTACCTGCCATTTAGGGGAGGGGGAAGGAGGGGAAAAATTTGGAACAAAAATTTTTGCAAAGATCAATGTAGAAAAATTGCTCATGTTCTGTAAATAAAAAGCTTTAATAAAAAACACATTAAAATGTTCCCAGATTAAAAAAAAAAAAAAAAAAGATAGCATTTATACAGTGCTTTTAAGGTTAATAAATTTTTTTTAAAAAGAAACTCTATGTAAAATATTATTATCCTCACAACCCTGGGAAGTAAATGTTATTACAATCCCAGATAAAGAAAAAGACACTTATTCTAGCCCTAATTTTCTATAAAACAAAAAACCACAGCACAAAGAGCTTTTAAAAATTATTCAAATACAGTCCTTTCTACTAAATTTTTTTTTTTAAACAAAAAGTTGTCCTGGTAAAGGCCTTGTTTTGGAAAAATTTACAACAACTTTTCTTCTCCTTGGGGGGGGGGGGAAGCATTTTTTTTATTAAAGCTTTTTATTTGCAATGGGTAGTTTTTCATCACTGACGTTTTCAAAGCTTTCTGTTACAAAATTTTCCCTCCTTCCCCCCACCCCTCCCTAAATGGCAGGTAGTCCATTACATGTTAAATATTAAAATATATGATAAATGCAATATATATATAAATATATACATATTTATACAGTTGTCTTGCTATACAAGAAAAATTGGATCTATAAGAAAAAAAAAATCTGAGAGGGAAACCAAGTGCAAGCAAACATCAATAGAAAGCTTGAAAATGCTATGTTGTGGCCCACCCTCAGATCCTACAGGTCTCTCCCTGGGTATATATGGCTATCTTCATCACTGAACAACAGGAACTGCCAGCAATTTGGATGGAAACCACCATCCATATCCAGAGAGAACTATGGAAACTGTAAATCAACACATGCTTTTTCTTTCTTGTTTTTTTTTCCCCCTCTTGTGGTTTTTCCCTTTTATTCTGTTTTCTCTCCCAACATGATTCATAAGGAAACAAAAATTTATACATGCAGCTGGGGAAAATTAAAAAATTTTTAAAAAGGGACTCATTTGTCAAATATAGAAAACTGAGTCAAATTTATAAGACTACCAACCATTCCCTAATTGATAAATGGTCAAAGATATAAACAGGCATTTTTCAGATGAAGAAATTAAAGCTAGCTATACTGTGTTCTAAATCACTATTGATTAAAATAAAAATAATCATTTCACCATCTATTATTCTAAATCACTATTGATTAAAATAAAAATAATCATTTCACCACCTATTGGGATTGGCTAAAACAAAAAAAGAAATTGATAAATATTGAAGGGGATACAGGCAAATTGGGATACTAATGCATTCTTGGAGTTGTTTACTGATTCAAATATTATGTAACTATGATCCTGAAGAGCAACAAAATTATATATTTGACCTAGCAATTCCACTACTAAGTCTGTATTCCAAAGAGATTTTTTTAAACAGGGAGTGGGGAAGAGGAAAAACCTGCATGCAAAAAAATATTTATAGCAGCTCTTTTTGTGGTGGCAAACAACTGGAAATTGATTAATGGGGGAATGGCTGAACGTTGTGATTTTTGTAAATGGTAAGCAGGATAAACTGATGGAAAAATGAAGTGAGCAGAAGCAGAACATTACACAATTAATAGCAATAACTTACAATGATTAATTATGAATGACAACTATATCAGCAATACAATGATCCAAGAGAATTTTAAAGGACTTGTGATGAAAAAACCCTACCCCCGTTCAAAAAACAAAAACAAAAACAAAAACTGATGGCGTCTGAAGGCAGATTGAAGCACACTATTTTTTCATTTTTTGGGGGGGGATGGTATTATTTGGGTCTGTGTTTCTTGTTTCTGTGTTTTCTTTCACAACATGAACTAAAATGAAAATGTTTTAGATGACTGCACATTTACTCTATCAAAATGCTTATTTTTTTGGGGAGTGAGGGAGGAATTTTTACACAAATGCAAAAAAACCCTGCTTTTACCTGCAATTGGGGAATATGTCATTACAAAAAGAAAGTATATAACAAAATATATAAATTATAAGATACTGCAGTCTTAACTTCTCAGGAAAATACCAATTTCAAAACAACATTAATAAACAGAAAGCGCAGTAATTTGGAGGTAAAAATTCTTTCTTTTGAAAACAAATTGTCGGTGAGTTGTCAAACTATAAACATATAAACAAATATAAACAAAATTATTTTTAATTTTTAAATTATAAACAAATTTATAAACAAATTTATTTCACTTAAAAATAATTATAAAATACTATCTTCTTACCCCTACATATTCCTACAAACACCTCAAAGAATTCTTACCAACAAAGTCAACAGAAACAAGTATATCTGCAGTTTGACATTGTTATGTGGTAAGAGATAGTAAGGGCACAGTAGGAGGTTAGTAAAATCAAGGTGAACAAACAGTATTCAATTCAATAGGTGATTATGAGGAATTAAAAAAAAAATCATGATGTAACAGAAATGACAAAACCTTACATAAAGGATATTTGGGTTATTCTAGGAATAACCATTACCTTCATCTTTTAAAAGCTTCTAATGTCAAGAGTGCAGAGATGTTTTATCAGTCCAGGAAGCTGTCAAGCAAACTTTTACTTAATCATCTACGATTTTCTTGGGATAAGGACAAATTAATGTAGGTTAAAATTCTGGAAAAGTACTGAGAAACATGCAAAAAGCATTTTGCAGAATGATGTTTTGTGGATTGATACAACTAGTCTAAATTAACTGCCTTATTATCATAATTTTCCATTATTACCAACCAACATTTGGACATTTTTCTCCATAACAATACTGGAGGTAACAAAATTTTACACTGGTTTGGGAAAAAATTAATATTATATCTTTAAGTATTTGCTCCTTACTTGTGATGACAGAAAAACATACTTCTTGAGTTCATAATGAAGAACAGTACCACCTGGTATGTTGGGAAACTATTTTTTAACATTACTTATCAAAATTCTAATTCAGTCTTCAAAATTTGAGAAACAACTAGTAAAAGGTAACTTTAAAGAAATGATTATTTATGAGGTGACTCCTGCCAAAAGGGAGTATCAAATATTACCAAGTCGGGGCAGCTAGGTGGCGCAGTGGTTAGAGCACCAGCCCTGAAGTCAGGAGGACCTGAGTTCAAATCTGTTCTCAGACACTTCCTAGCTGTGTGACCCTGGGCAAGTCACTTAACCCCAATTGCCTCAGCAAAAAGCAAAAAAAAAAAAAAAGATTTGCAAATATTACCAAGTCATTAATACATGATGTGCTGCATAGAATTCATGCTAGAGAAAGGTTAAGAGGACACACTAGGCCTTAGGGAGCCAGATGTCATTCATGAAGACGACTGCTTATAGTTGGTTAGGGAAGGGCAAGCTGCCTATTGTCAGAATCCTATCTCTTCATTGCTCACACTGGGAAATGGCTCCCAGCACTAATCTCAACTGTGATTTTAGTTAGGTACAAGAAAAAAAGGATCACTTTTCCCCAGGCTATACAGTCTGTACATATATTTAACTAATCCTTAATTATTGGGGCTTGTTCAATACAAAAATGTTCTTAATGCTAGAATGAGTAACAGGAGAAAGTTTAAGAGAAAAGATTCAAAGTAGATATGCCACATGGAAAACAATCTATTTTATGCCAAATTGCAAGACAGAAATAAAACTACCATTAGTAATATGAAAACAGAATTAAGAGTAGACTTAGTGGCAAATTTTCACAAAAATTCTTAATATTTGAAAAAAATGAAATATGGTATAGTCTGTCTGAATTTTCTAAAAATTAATTTACACCTGTAACCCTAATCTTTGATTCTCCTCTTTTCCTTTATCTAATCAGTTGCCAAATCATGTTTGTGCTAAATCACTATCCATTCTCTCCTGTCCAATTCAGTGGACATCTGGACTACTATAATAATGCAGTATCTTACTAACGGGTCAAATGAAATAAAGTAGACAATCTTTAGGGTACCTTTTCTAGACTGCTCCTTATCCTAGGAGGTAAACAATTTAAATCCTTTAAAAAGACTACTCAGAGGCAAATCACCCCCCCCAAAACAAACAAACAAACAAATAAATAACCCTGGAAAGATCTATACAAACTGCTATTTAGTGAAGCTAACAGAACCAAAAGAACACTGTACACAATAACAGTTTGTGCAACGAAAAACTTTGTTGTAGCAATACAATGATCCAAGACAATTACAAAAGTTTTATGATAGAAAATGCTGACCATCCAGAGAATGGTAAACTGAAACATTATTTTAACTCCCCCAATGTATTTTCCCTTTTGTTTTGTTTCTTCTTTCATTACATGACTAATATGGAAATGTTTACATTATTGCAAAAATATAGCCTATATCAAAATTGCTTGCCATGTTGAGGAGAAAAATCTGACACTCAACATGTAATTGGTAAAAATAAAATACTATATATACACACACACATAAGACTGCTGCCAATTCCCACTGCTGCTTCAGTCCAATGATAACCCTATGCTGTGGGCCACCTGTATGCAGGGTTGTGATTATGGCTTCTAGTGTACCTGCATCTGCTGCTTCCTAATTTTCCAGTTGATACAAGATTTTGAAGTAGATAAAAAATGTATGGGTGGTGTCTTTTGATTCACACATAAATTGGTTTTAAGTGAGAGAGTTGTGTAAAGTCATCAGCCTCATTCTCTCTTTTCAGAGTCATTGTTCTGTTGTTTGAGGATCTTGACATCAGGAAAGTGCTCCTTAAGCTTGCAAGTGAATTGGATATAATATGAATTAGGGCTGTGCAAAGTAACCAGATTCATTCTCTCCATCTGGGGCCATCTGGGTCCACTGGCAAATATAGATCAGGAAAACTGGAGATGGAACTGTCCATATTAATTGACTTCCAATAGCAAGACAAAAGTCACGGCTGACAATGGTCCAGGATGACCTTGCTGTCTTGAATGTCTAACTCCATAGCATTTACTTTCATTGTCTACAAGGACACTGAAAAAAAATTATTCATATCTGCCTATTCTGCTGGGGAAAATTTACATAGTATGGGTAACCAACTTCTTTGGAAAATAGTAATAATAATATCTCTCATCCTGTAACTCACTGAGAAGGTGAAGACGTATTGGCTGTCCTCAACCCTGGTTTAAAATAGTAGAACAGAGTATAGCTGCTGTGCTGTGCTGGGTAAATCAGGTGAATACCAAAGATGGAAAGCACAGCCCTTACATCAGAGTAAGTTTTCCCTGAATACTCCTACACCCTAAGAACAATACCAAATTATCTCTAGCCACTAACATTAGATTTACTTAATGCAAAGCTATGGGCATCACTCATAGTTCTCTACTGCCTAAGTCCAGGCTCTCCCAGTTTCAGATGTTCTACATTATAGTTCAGGTAATTTCTCCTGCCTTATCCTAAGCCATATTTTGATGCTGTTGTTCAGTCATCCCCGACTCTTTGTAATCCCATTTGGCACTTTCTCGGCAAAGATACTTGAGTGTTTTACTATTTCCTCCTCCAAATCACTTTATAAATGAGGAAGTAAGGCAAATAGTTATGTAAGTTGCCCATGTTCAGATATCTAATATCTGAGGCTACATCTGAATTCAGCATCCTATAAGTATAGAATGCCTGGAATTCTATACATTGTTCAGAAGCTGCCCCTTAAGTTACACTACTAGGTTTCATATACTCTGAATACTGTTTCATATTCTGAAGTCAAATTGGATGAAGTTATCTTCTCATATTTGTCATTATTTTGTTGGCTTGTGCCAAGAAATCAAAATATAATCAAATTTAACTTCCCATTAGTAAGGTCCAAAATTTAGTTTGTCTCATTCTGTATTCTGAATTCTGAAATAAGTAGCATGTTTCATTATTAGTCCTCTGGAATATTAGTGAGTCATACAGATAAGAACTCAGTACGATTTATAGATATCCTTAAAGATACCCTCTTCTCCCTTTTTTGCCAGAGCTATATTTCTACAGACCTTAATTTTGATTAGGATCAATTCTTCCTTCAATCTACTCTCCTTCTGTTAATGGAGATAAAGGGAATCAGGATAGTAGATTGAGGTTAGATGTCAGGGCTGAGTTCCGTCATATTTGGAGTGGTCCTACTGCTGCTTTTTTGAGGAACTCAAATGTGCTTTTCTGAAATCTGAGGGATACTTTGGGAAGCTTTAAACTCCCACCTGAGCTCTGCAAGGTTCTGATCTGGTTTTGAGTGTGTAATAGTAGATTGCTACTAGGCAAAAGGAGAAGCAGAAATTTAAAAGAAGAGTCAACAGGAATAGGAATGATGTGTGTGTATGTATATAGATGCGTATACATGAATATATCTATTTTTACTTGTAGCCTGCTACAGAGAGGTAGGGAAGAAGGGGCAATAAAGAAAACTGATAATTCATTGTTATATATTTTTAATCTTCTTTTGATGTTCTGCTGGGAATATGACAATGTTCTCTTTTGTATTCCTTTTTTCTTTTCTTTTCTTTTCTTTTTTTTTAAATAAATAATATTTCCCAAAAAATAGTAAATGGCTAAGTTCTTTATCAGTCAGCTGGAAAGCACTGTAAATTGAGAGAGGATGTAGGTTAACAAACAGATCTAGAAAATATGTTGAGCTGAATCCTAATGACAAAATCCAGAAAAAGTTAAAATGAGTTATTTTAGGATAGGGAGATAGAGAGCTCTACACACCTCTATACGCAAGAAATGAGAGAACTAAATAAACAACTTCCTCTACTCAATACTCAAGGAAAACTTTGAAGAGCTATTCGAATCACAGAGCAAAAAAAATAAATAAATAAAAAGAATACACTGTTCACCTCCAGGGAGGAAAAATTTAAAACAACCAGAAATCACTACCAAAATCCAGAGTTTCTAGAACAAAGTAAAAAGTATTATAAGCAGCCACAAATAAAAGAAATAATTCAGGTTACCAAGAACTGGCAGGGCCATACAAGGTTATAACGCTACTACATTTAACGAGATAAAAACTGGGAATACAATATTCCAAAAGACTGAAATTAAAATTTACAACCAAGAACAACTTAACCTGCTAAACTGTATCCCAAGGGTGGAAACAAACAATTTCACAGAAAATTTTCAGGAATTGTAGAAGAAAAGCCTGAGATGAGGAGAAATCATGACATACAAATGAAATCAAATGAAAACTTGGAAACTAAGCAACTAAAAAACTGAAAGCAATTGCTTGCTGAGAAACCTATTGTCTTAAAGAATCACAGAGGGAGTTAAATAAGACACAGAACTTGAGGATTTTAGAACAGAAAAGGGGAGAAAAAGAGGCAACAATAACTATCAAAATGATGATATATGAAATAAATTCATACAAATAATCATCTTTTCCACATATTGCCAAGAAGTGAAACAAATTCTGTTCAAAACAGCTACACAATTATTTAGGGGCCTATCAAGACACAAACCCAAAATCTATTTTTAAACTTTTACAAACAGTTAAATTTCTTATTCAGCTTTGAAAAAAAGTTTTTTTTTTCCCCTTGGGGAAAAAAAAAATTTCAAGGAAAAGTCCAAAGAGAGTTCACTTCTGTACTCATTTCATATTCTTTATATTCCAAACTAAACTATTTGCTACTCCCTTTACATGACAATCCACTTCCTGTTTCCAAGCCTTTCTATAAAGTGGTTCCCCAAATCTGAAATGTAATCACTCCTTACTTCCAATTCTTAGAATTTCTTAAATTTATGAATTTTTTCCAAAGCACCAATTTAGGTTTCACCTACATATTTTAAAAGTACTCTTTCATAGCCACAGAATTTTAGAGCTAGAAGTGACATCAAGAGTGAACTTGTTCAGCCTTTGTTCAAACTTTTGGGCACTTTCGATGAAGAGTGCACTCATTCTGAAGATAAACGTTGAGGAAACAAAGAACTTACAATCTAATGGGAGAGTCAACATGCAAACAAAATATGCACAGGAAAAATGCAGGTAATCTCAAAGGGAAGGCATTGGCGTTAAGAGGACCAAAAAATGCTTCTTTTAGAAAGGATTTTAGTTAGGAATTGAATGAAAGGAAATCAGGAGGCTAAGACTAGGAAGGGAAGAATTCCAATCATAGGCAATAATCAGTGAAAATACATGGAGTAGATCAGCAAAGGAGGCTAGTGTCACTGCATCATAAAATATATGAAGAAAAATGTATAAGACTGGAAAGGTACAAGGCCAGGTTATGAAGGGCTTTGAAATCCAAACAAAAGGTACTATATTTGATGCTGGAGGGGAATTGCATTTACTCATAGGTGGAAATATGGCTAGATGTGTTTTATGAAGATCAGTTTGACAGCCGAAAGGAGGGCAGTCTGAGATGGACAAAGACACAAGGCAGGGAGACCAATTAGAAAGCTACTGCTACGATACAGGGGAGGTGATGAGGGCCTACACCAAGGTAATAGCAGGAGAGAATGGAATAGGCATGAGATATGTAGTTTTGTCCTCAACAGTAATAGGAGATTGGGAAGGGGAAAGGAGAGAATTCCCAGAAGAAAATGAATTCTGGACTTACTGAGTTTAAAATGTCTATGAGACATGCAATTCGAGATGTCCAAGAAGCAGATAAAATTGGGAAATTGCAAGTCAGGAGAGAAAAAAGCTAGATAACCAAACCTGGGAATTATCTCTATAGATAGCATTTATGCTCCTTCCTCTGCCTTCTTAAGTTTTCTCTGCTCCGGGTCCTTCAGTCAGTTTATCAATAATCACTCATTTAATAGCTATGATGAACTAATATTTGTTAAGTGCCTACCTATGTGCTTCTATTTACTAAAGTTTTTATCCTCAAAACGTTTCAGGTCAACTCTTGATAGCTTGTGACAGCAAGTAACACCCAGCTTTCCCGACTCTTCTTCACCAAAACAATCTGTTTGGACCATTTCTTGGCCATTAGATTCATACCCACTCTTCTCTCTACAAAGATTTGATCTCAGAATTAAGTGCTGAGGGCAGAACTATGAAAATTTGATCTTTTTCTCTTTCAGATATTGTGCTTTTTTCAATTTTAGAAATTTTAGAAAACAAATTAAAAGGGCAGCAACTTTTACATGAATCCCTAATTTACATCACTATAGCTAGTTTTACATCTTGACTTTCTGTTATAAGTCTGATGTAGGTCACCTGTGGGATTATTTTCACATTGTGAATCTAAAAATGATACTAATAATAGTAGTATCAGAAGATTTGGGCTTGTCTGAGCTAATTTTCAAAGTGCTTGACATCTCCCGCAAAATTCACAATCCAGGAAATATTTACTATCTGTTATCATGCTATATCCTTTTACTTGGCAGTAGCAAGCTCCTTGAGAAAAATGTTTCATTTTTACCTTTATATTCTAAGTCTATCAGACAATTAAAAAATTTAAATTCAATCCTATATTATAAACATGACCTCTTCTAAATTCACATGAAACTGATGTAAAGTTTCTTGTGATATACTTTTCTTTTCTGAGATTAATGTAAAATTATATTAGTAATTATAAAAGTACAATTCAAATATGTTTAAAATGAAGCCTAAAATGTAGAAAAGATAGGGGAGTTTTAGTGAAATTTTTAAAAGTATGAGTCAAAGTTATGATATGCTAGGCCGTAAAAATCATGAGATTTGCAACATGCTCAAAACTGAAGACACTGAATCCCTGGTATACTCTGCAGTCAATTATGACATTCTCTTCACTTCTGAGCATCACATTTTAACAAAGACTTTACTGAAAAGAATCCAGAGGCGGGCAACTAGGAAGTAAGAGCATCTATACTCTCATTTTACAAATGAAAAACAGGCCAAAAAATTGACTTGTCAAAGATTGTTGAGTAGCAAAACCAGGATTCAAATCTGGATCCTAAGAATGCTTAGCCTGAAAATAAGCACGTACAGAAAACATATAATAGTTTTCTTATGAGTATTTGAAGAGTTGACATATTAAGTCATATTGGGTTTATTTTGCTTGGCCCCAAAAGGGAGAAATGAGCACGAATTAGAAGTTGCAGAAAGGAAAATTTTTAGTTTCCCCAAAGTTTAGAAACAAAATGGGTGACAGGGTAGGGGTGAGAAAGACATTTTCATAACAGTCAGGTAAAAAATATTTTTCCTTCAATAAATATCTCATTTAGGGCAACATACGTTCAATCTTTAAGATAATTAACACTTTATACCTTCAGTGGCAGTTTATGATTTAATTTTTTTCATAAAAACCTACCCAATTTCACTCATCTTAAAATGATTAATATAGATCCTTTAACCCAACAAAATTCTATAGATCCTTAAAAGCAATACAAATACCTTCCCATACCTTCAGTTTTATTTAAACTATGAATTTATGAAACTTACCAATAGTAAGGTCATGCACTGGCTGAAACCTCTTGTCTGTAAATTGTAGCAATAAACATGATTTTCCAACACCTGAAAGATAAATATATATATATGTCTTAATTAATGTTGGCATATAGTATTAAGCAACAGAAGGAAAAAAAAAAGGGAGGCATGATCCACTAAATAATGAGGCTTTATAAAGCCTCATATTTCAAAATCCTTTTTAAAATCTATGTGGAAAAAGGACTATTTGACAAAATATTCACAGAAGCATACTTGTGATAATAACTGTGAAAAAAAGTAGTCTTCCATTGATTGAGGAATAGTTTGACAAACTTTGGTATATAAAGCACCATCATAAGAAATAGCAAACAGAAATTAATGTAAACATTAGCAGGCATTGTGAAAGATACTCAAGAGAACAAGAATAATATATGACTATAATAAGATTAATTAAAACATTAAACGGGAGTGGAGCTCTGATTAAATGTAATGAGCAGTCAGCGAATTGACTGATCAGTCAACATTTATTAAGCATATAGCATTTATGAAGTACTGTGTATCAGGCATTAAGGTAATTAAGGGGAAGTTGCTACAGCACAAAATCCCCCAAAATCCTATAACTTATTTGATTGTTTTAAGTTGAGAGGAAAGAAACGAGATGAGAAAGGAATTAAACCTAAGGGAATGACTCAGAATTATATGTAAGAATTCTGAGTCATTCCCTTAGGTCATGAACTAGCTACCCCATAAAAATGGGGATGCTTTCTGATGATGGTATAATAGCATTCTCACACCAGTTACACTGAATAGGCAAGAATGAAGCTAAAGAAATCAAGATATTAAGCTTTTATGTCACTCCCATCCAGCCTTAAAAAACCCAAAACAAAAAACCTGTGTGAGCTGCAAATGCTGGTGATTTCTTTTAGATGCTAATTCCACTCCCTCACTTCAGAGTGGTTCCAAAAAATTCTGAAGCACCCCACTGTCATATCTCCTGTCCACAAACCCTCCAATTCCAAAATTGGTAGTCAGAACTGAAAAATAGGACAACTAAATGAAAATTTCATTTTACTTTCCTCAGCATCAGTATGATAAACTCTTAATCTTCCACATATACTCTTCCTGATTTTAAATAATATATTCAACAATGCTGGTAACCCCAGGTCTAAGATATAATTTGGGGGAGGAGAGGAACTTGAATAGGGTATCACTATCTCTGGATTAATTTATTCTTTCTGTTCTGAGCAAGTCAGGAAAAATAATTTAGAATGAAGGGGAGTCCAGCAGATCAGGAGTCAAAATAAGGCTCTTGTACTTAATAGCTCTGAAAGTACAGGTAAGTCACTTTATTTATATTGTTTAAGCCAACTCCTTAGTGCTTAACTACTTAAATCAGGGTTTTTTCAATAATAGGCCAAGTAACTACATTAAGCTTTACAGGCCCCAAAGCAAAATCAAGGCTATCATACATACCCCTATATGACAAAAGCCAACATAAACTTCCAAATTTTTTTGACAAAATTAAAAAAAAAAAATTGGGGCAACTAGGTGGCACAGTGGATAGAGCACCATCCCTAAAGTCAGGAGGACCTGAGTTCAAATCAGGTCCAGACACTTAAACTTCCTAGCTGTGTAACCTGGGCGAGTCACTTAATCCCAATTGCCTCAGCAAAAAAATAAATAAATGAAAATTTAAAAATTAATACAGGTCTAACTACTGAGAAAGATGGATTTTTAGAGGATAACATTTCACTTAATTGGAGTTTAAAATTAGTGTTACCTGTCATCAACATCAACTGCAAATGTTTGCAAAATTAACAGATTTATAAAATCTGCAATGAAATTATAGGTATTTTATCTTTGAAAGTGTCTCATCATAGACAAAAATAGTGCCAAATATTAATATCAATCCACAAGTATGATTTTAATTAAGTATATCATTTGGAAGGCATTTACAGAATTCTATCAGATTATTCTCTTGATATTTGCCTTTAGAATGTCATTTTGTACTGTAGATCAATCACTTTCAATTTGAAATTTAGCGTGTCAATTGCACAATTAAATGGTTTTTGAAAAATGGAAATTACTTTTACATTAACATCAAAGTCTGAAAACTGCTGCTGAAACAGACTGAGCTCAAAAAATATAGCTCCTAAAAATTCCTATGGGAATGGAAACTTTGCTTGTTAGTGAATGAAAGGATGATGGTATTCTCAATAGTAAAAGTGAAAATAAGAACTAGGTAACAAAAAGCATAGAGAACTGGGCTTGAAGTCATGAAGAAAGATTATGTTCTGTCACAGATAATTATGAGCAAAGTGATCCTGAGCAAGTCCTTTAGCCTCCATCTATGATCCTAAAGTTATGTCAAATGGGGAAGTTATACACTTGATCAGCAGAAATCCATACTTCCTTCTTTACTGAAAAAATAAAGGCCATAAGTCACGAGCTGTCTTTTTTCCTCAATACCTCAATATCTTTTTCTTTTCCTTTGCCACAATCATTAATGAATGACCATGGCTAACACAGTGTGTTAAGGAATGAAAAGTGCTCAAAACCATCCTAAAAGGTATTAATGATCGTCCTACAGGTGAGGAAGGCTAGGCTTAGAGGCATTAATCAACTTGCCCAGAGTCACATACTTAGGAAGTGTCAAATTACAGTTTAATTCAACAATTTGTAATTTTAAAAAATTTTAACAAAATTCTTATTTAATCATTTTTAATTCTAGGTACAGTATCCTTATCATCTAGCTGACAACAAGAAGATTCTTCTCCTTGGTGACTGAATGCAACATTATCCAAAAAGACTGGAAATGTGGGAAGAAAGTGAAACAATAGTACAGGAAAGGATAGATATAAGCAAAAAGGCTTTTTTTTTTAAGCTTTGATTGACTTTTGAATTCTCTTATGATAGGGTAGGGCTTTTTCCACTTTGTATAACTCTTTATTTGCCCAAGAAATTTTACATGATCCTATCTGGAATTTGAGGCAAGGTATTTTTGGCAGCATTTGTGCAGTGCAAAGCGCACCATGTTGTGTGTTCAAAACCAAGGAAGAGTGAAATCAATGAAACAAACAAGCACCACCAGGAATACCTTGGGTTCATTATGTGCTCGATTTTCATTTAAAATTATTTTAGTTGTTGTGCTAAAACTTTTTATGTTGCCAAATTTTTCACAACCCAGTTATTAGAGCCCAATGGAGTCTCAACCCCCAGGTTAAGGAGCTTTGCTCTACAGTAGCTGTTTAAAGCTTTCACCCTTTTAGTTTTCTTCATCAAATCTGCTCTATATTCTAATATTCTATTTTGAAAATAAATGCTTTAAGTGCAGGTATTTGACTTTTCAGTTTTTTTTTTTTTAAAGTGAGGCAACTGGGGCTAAGTGACTTGCCCAGGGTTGCACAGCTAGGAAAGGGTTATGTATAAATGCTAAATAGATTATTCTTATTTATATATGCTAAACTTTTCCCAGATGGTAAGGAGAAGGAAACAAGCATATTATTCAGTGCCACAGGCTGTTGCTAGTCCTTTACAAATAGTTCATTTGTTCCACATTCAAACTGTCAGTAGTTATGAGCTTCATTTTACAGCTGAAGAAACTGAGGCAAACAGAAATTTATTGACTTGTCCAGGGACACAGAGGTAGGACGTGAACTCAGTTATTCCTGACTCAGTTCCCTGGTCGGTAAGTGCTAATATATTAAAAAATACTCATTTTAGAGTTAGAGGGGAATTTAAGAGGTCATCAAGTTCAGCGCTTCTCAAACTTTTTCATTTCAGATCCCATTTACATTGTTAAAAATTATACAGAACTCAAAGAGCTTTAATGTGGGATTATATTAAGGATTATTATGCAGGACCAATTCAAACTGGTTTTTTCAGTATGAGCATTTATATTTATACCACAGACATCAGCAAACCCTACAAACCAAGGTTATATTTATTATTTTTGTTGATTTGTCTATATTTAAATGTTGAAAAAAATGCAGATTAAGTGGTGTGGTTCCTCCCTCCCCCCCCCGCCCCGAAAGCCAGTTAAATATTTACCACCATACCACATTGTATCTATGACTATATACCACATCATATCTGCTGCTGGGTTTAAACTATTGTGATACATTGTTTTTGATTGAAATCTATATAAAACAGGATTAATAATAGTATCTACTCAGGGTTGAAGATTAAATGAAATAATTGCAAAGTATTTAGTATAATAGCACCTGGCACACAGTAAGTGCCATATAGATAAATGTTAACTATTATCATATGGAGAAAATCCTGCTTCATAGTGATACATAGTTAAAATAAGAAATATTTCAATAGACATGATAATAATTTTTATTTTCTCTAGTTATATGTAAGAAATATTTTTTCCTTTGCTCACACATGTACATTCATTAGAAAAATTTCCTTATCATGATGGGAGAGAAAAATCAAAAAGCAAAAACGATAAGAAAAAAAAAGAAAATAGTGAATATAGCATGTTGATTATTTACATTCATTTAGTATTATTATTAAAATGGTTCTGATCTCATGGACTCTCTCAAAAAGAATCCCAAAAAAGGAACTCCCAGAGGTAAACTGAATATATTTTTGAGTACTTCTAATCTTGTTTTACAAAGGAAAAAATTATAAGATATGTACTATATCAGGAAGAAAAGAACATGTTTCTCTCAAGGTAAGCTATTTATTAGAAATCAAATAGTCATACAATTTAATCACTCTCTCACCCACCCCTTTTTTGGATATGCAACCAGCCTCCCAACTTCCAATCAAAGGAGAGGATACTGAGTAAGTGTAGAACACTAATCTCCTGAACACTTCTTTTATAGAGTTTAGGATCTAGATTTGGTGCAGCTGGGGACACCACTTCTAGCATCCTTTTGTGTCTTCCACCATTAGATTATAAATTCCTTGAAAGAAGGACAGTATTATTTTTTATTATTTCTATCTCAAGGGCTTATTAGCAAATTGCCTGGCATAAAAAAAAAAAAAATGTTTATTGAAAAGTCAAACTCCTTCCTAATCCCCAGTGCTGCCCAAAGTGAGATTGAAATGTAACTAGGAAATGTTTAACAAAATAAAAATAAAATACAACATAGACAATGTGTATTTGTGGTTTTCAATATGCAATGCAGAGATTCATTATCTATTTTAATTTGAAACCACTGGACTAGATGACCAGTTTAAGATGACACTAGGTCTCTTTCTAGTTCTTTGTACCAATCTGAGAATGAAATCAACAGCAAATTAAGAATCTATTGTTGCTCTGAACTTCTTTTTCACACATAAAACCTTATTTTCAACTTTCTCTCTCTTCTCATCTTTAATCTGCTGCCAAAAGTTATCAAGGAACCTCATCTGGTTTTAGTTATTCCTCAGTAAGTCATTCAATCTTGCAATGCTCCAGACTCCCAGACATATACTGCGGAGCACCAGTAAGGGGTCCACTTCCTTGGCCATTTTTTGGTCCTAAAATTAAATATCTAATTTAATAATTAATCTTGAACCTATGTTTAGCAATATCTCACTGCCCTCTTTCCTCTTCAGAGAATTAAAATATAACCCTCTGACTCTCAGGGTAACTGAGAAGTATTTTAAAATGTTAATGAAAATCTTTTAAGATTACTGAAAAGGCAATATTGATCATTATATATAGATGATGATGAAATACACTTCTATCAGTAAGGAGGTGGGGAATGACGGAAACAGTGTTTTTGCATATGGTCAGTTATTTTACTGCTCAATTTGTTTTCCTTTTTTACATGTAAGTGGGGATCAGTAGAAATAGGGGACCATAATGGGAAATTACAACATAAAAAACTGACTGAATAAAGCTTGGGGAAAAAAAAAAGTAAAAAAGGGGGAAAGGAGGTAAGTAGATGGGAAAGTTGGTATAGTGGTTATGATTATTACTATTAAAAATTAATAACATGTATTTTATAAAGCTTAAAATGCTTTCCTCAACTCACATGATGTGATACAAGTAGCACAGAGACATTATTTTAAAAAAATCAAAGCAAGAATGAGTGAACTCAATATTCAAAAAAAAAAAACCCCACTTCAACAATAGTACAAAAACCTTTGTTCAGTGTCAGGAAGGCTGGTGGGCTTATGCTGTGTGCAGCACGTGTGTATGAATGTAGTCAATATACAGTAAATAACATAAGTTATTTGGTCCTGGCCTATTTAAATAAGTTATTAATACAAGAAAACAGGATATGAAAAAAAAAAAACTTATCATTAAAGGCAGTCACCAGTAGGTAAATTTGTTTAAATCTTAGATTCCTTGCCTGTGAAGTAACTTGAGTCCCTAGCAACTTTAAAATTCTATGATTTGGGCAATTTTCAGGCGTGATTACTGAGCCAACATTGGAAAGTTTTTGAAATCTGAAAATTTATGGACAACGGAAAAGGTAACATGTTATATATATTATATATGAGACACACACACGTATATAAATTGGATATAATCATAGAAAGGAAGGCATTTGTCTTAAGAGGGTTAGAAAAGGCTTGTAGAAAAGATGTAGTTTTGCTATTAGAATTAATCCACAACTTTAGCAAAGTTGCAGGATACAAAATAAATCCACATAAATCATCAGCATTTTTATACATCACCAACAAAATGCAACAGCAAGAGATA
>JAJPUD010000284.1:329558-417441 GCA_023553655.1 Myrmecobius fasciatus
TGGAACTGTGAACGGATCCAACCATTCTGGAGAGCAATTTGGAGCTATGCTCAAAAAGTTATCAAACTGTGCATACCCTTTGACCCAGCAGTGTTTCTACTGGGCCTATATCCCAAAGAGATTTTAAAGGAGGGAAAGGGACCCACATGTGCAAAAATGTTTGTGGCAGCCCTTTTTGTAGTGGAAATTGAAAAGATGCCCATCAATTGGAGAATGGCTGAATAAATTATGGTATATGAATGTTATGGAATATTATTGTTCTGTAAGAAATGACCAACAGGAGGATTTCAGAGAGGATTGGAGAGACTTGCATGAACTGATGCTGAGTGAAATCAGCAGAACCAGGAGAACATTATACACAGCAACAAGACTATTCGATGATCAATTTTGATGGACATGGTTCTCTTCAACAATGATGTGATTCAAACCAGTTGTTCTGCAATGAAGATAGTCATATACATCCAGAGAGAGGCCTGTGGGAACTGAGAGTGAACCACAACGCAGCATTTTAACGCTTTCTGTGAATATTTCCATGCATTTTGTTTTCCTTCTTAGGTTGTTTTTTTTCTTCTCCTCTTTCTAGATCTGATGTTTCTTGTGCAGTAAGATAACTGTACAGATAGATATGTATACATGTATTGTATTTGTCATGTAATTTATCCTATTTAGCATGTATTAGATTACCTGTCATCTAGGGGTGGGGGGTGGGGGGAAGGAGGGGAAAAGCTTGGGAAAAAAAAAGTTTTTGCAAAGGTCAATGTTGAAAGGTCACTCATGTTTTGTAAATAAAAAGCTTTATATATAAAAAAAAGAATCCTATTGAACTTGGAAAAAAAAAGAAAAGATGTAGTTTTGGATGGAGATTATTTGAGGGGTAAGGAACAAGTAGAAAATGCTCACTCTGGAAGGTAAGAAACAGGAGAGAGACAAATGTCACCAAGTACAAAGGGGGGAGTTGATAAATGAGGGGGAGTATAGGAGATATAGGAGGGGGCAGGGTATGAAGGGTATTGAATGCTAAATAAAGATCTCATAGAAATAGATCCTAGAGATAGCCAAAATATTATTTAATCAAGTCCGGAGAGGCTGGGAAGTTAGGCTCAGTCAAGACAAGTCAAGTCATGGTCAAGACTTGCACTTTAGGAAGATTAATTTGACAGCTGAGTGAAGAATGAAGTGGGAAGAGACTTTGCTTTTTTAAGTCTAACAGAATCAAAGACTCATTTAGAAAGGACCTTAAAGGTCATATAATTCAACTCTTTCATATTGACAAAGCAGGAAAATGATATCCAGAAAAAGATCACACAGGTACTATGTGACAAAACAAGATTCAAATTCAAGCCTAATACTCCAAGTCAAACTGCTTCAGTTGGTATATTTTAGAAGGAAAAAAAGATGTTGATTAAAAATAAAGTTTGTTAAACTAGAGTATGATGTAATCAAATTCTATTCTATATTTTTATTAAATTCCTATCCTTGGGCAGCTAGGTGGCGCAGTGGATAGAGCACCAGCCCTGAAGTCAGGAGGACCTGAGTTCAAATCTGGTCTCAGACACTTAATATTCCCTAGCTGTGTGACCCTAGGCAAGTCACTTAACCTCAATTGCCTCAGCAAAAAGCCAAAATAAAATAAAATAAAATAAAATAAATTCCTATCCTTAACATAAAAATAATTTTACTAGGAAAATTCCAAAATTGCCTATTTTAATACAATAATATGAAATGATCAATAGTTTTATACATACATCCTAAAGTTTTAGACAAACTTAAAAATACAATTTGCTCTGCTAACTGATGAAGTTTAATAAGCAAATAAAAACAAAGAAAATTCCATTTTATATATACATATATATATTATTGGGTGAACATAATTTCACTTAAAAATATTCTAAATACTACATTTTTGGTGTTTTGGACCTGAATATGGAAAAAAAAAAAACCCTAACGCCACTAGATCTAAGCAAAAGTGTACATTCTGAGGTCAGAGATTCAATACAATTTCTTCAGCTGACCAGAAAAAAATTGTAATATTAAAGATTGCCAAATATTGAGAAAAGTAATGAATCATTAAATCTGCAGTTCATTTCCAAATACATCATAAGTGATAAACTATCCTTTGTAAAAAAAAAAAAAATTTAGAAGAAAAAAAATAACAGCAAAACATCACAGTAACAGTTGGTATGGGTGCCATATTTCATACTCAGTCCTGACCCTCTCCCAATCTGTGCAATTAGACCAAATTTTATGGCCCAGATATAAGATCTTATATATTAAGATATTCCAAAATCCAATATTCAGTTTTCAAAAACTTCAAGACTTTCTCTTATGTTTTCACAATGTACAATTTTTGTAAAATGACCAATCTACATCTATACACATAATTAAATTTACTTTTACCATATTTATAGAGTTTGGAAATCCTATTTTTGCTTTTCCTAATTTTTGAATATAGTATATTATAAATATAACATACAATAAAACGACATGTAATATCCTAAGGACACTTCTTTACTATGCCTTTTGATCTTGCAAATGGAAGGAAACAGTCAAAAAGGACAAAATAGAGCCCTAAATGTTGCAAGTGTCTTCAATTATCTCATTAGAAACTTACCATAGTCTTGTGAGGTAGTACTATAGGTATTATCTTCATTTTATAGATGAGAAAACTAAGGCTTACAAAAAAAGTAACTTGGCCATGATCACACAGCTAGTAATGGATGGACAAAGGAAATGAAGCCAAATCTTCTGACCTCCAAGTCTAACTCTATCTTACGATTAATAAATAGGTAGATTGTAGCTAATGGTAATACAAAAACAAAAATGAAAATAGTCTCTTGTCCTAAAAGAGCTAACATTTTTATTAGATGAGATAATATACACAAAGCAGATATAGCTAGGTTTCCCTAACGAATCCTGTGAAACACAATGTTGGAGAGGATGTGGGAAAACTGGGACACTAATACATTAAAGAAAGGGAAAAAATATAGAACACAAAGTTTTGCAAGGGTCAATATTGCATACATTAAAAAAAAGTTTTAGTTGAAAAAAAAATGTTGGAGGGGATGTGGGAAAAATAGGAAACTAATGCATTGTTGGAGTTGTGAAATGATCCAGCCATTCTGGAGAGCAATCTAGAATATGCCCAAAGGCCTATCAAATTACTTCCATCCTGAATCTGTATTCCCAAGGAAATCATAAAGGAAGGAAAAGGACCCATATGTACAAAAATGTTTTGTAGAAGTTCTTTTTTTGTGGTAGCAAAGAACTGTAAAAGGAGTGGATGCCTATCAGTTGGGGAATGGCTTGTGGTATATGAAGGTAATGGAACATTATTATTCTATAAAAAACTGAATTTAATAATTGAATTATCAAAATATTCAATTAAATAAGCTGATCATAAAAATTTCCATCTAGATTATGGAAACAAACAAAACCAGGAATACATTGTATGTAATAACAGCCAGAATGTGTGATGATCAACAATGAAAAACTTAGTGCTTCTCAATGGTTCACATATCCAAAGCAATTCCAATAGATTTGACAGAAAATGCAATCTGCATCCAGAAGAACTTAGGAGACTGTAAATTAACAAGTTATGTTCCCTTATTTTTCCTCCCTCTCCCCTGTTTTTTCTTTTTGTTCTGATGTTTCTCTCCCAACATGATTTATAAAGTAATATGTATTAGTAATAAATTTGAGGGGGCAGATAGGTGGTGTAGTGGAAAGAGCGCCAGCCCTGAATTCAGGAGGACCTGAGTTCAAATCTGGTCTCAGTTAACACTCCCTAGCTGTGTGACCCTAGGCAAGTCACTTAACCCCAATTGCCTCAGCAAAAAAAAAAAAGAAAAAAAAAGAAATTTACCAGGAAAAAAGAAAAAGCAGAACTCAAGAGAAGAGATGAGAAGCCACTCCCTCCCATCCCCATCACTTATTCTTCATGAAGGTGGGAGATCCCCAGGTGGGAGATTCCACAGGTTGTACTGTGTTACTTTTTTTTGCTCTCTGAAAAATAGTATTTGTCATATGGGATGATTTTCTGAGAGAGAGGACTATCTGGAATAATTATGGTAATGTAAGAAATATAAAGTATCAAAAAAAAAAAAAAAAAACCCAAACAAAAAACAAAAACCCAACTTTTTTTAAAAGTGGTAATGACAAAGAACATGTATTACTCAAGATCAGGTCTAATAAAACTGACCTCATTCCCTTTTTTCCCCAGGGGTAGATTGGAAGAGATACTGTAGCAAAGTTTGCCAATATTTTAGGGGAAAAAACATTTCAATGTTTCAAGCTATTAGATGAAAATCCACTTAGACATATTTAAATGGCTGAATCCAAAGGACAGAGTAGAATAATAAAAGTCTCCCATGCAATTTTTAAAGTTGGTGATCCCTGATGCATTGTTGGTGGAACTGTGAACGAATTCAACCATTCTGGAGAGCAATTTGGAACTATGCTCAGCAGTGTTTCTATTGGGCCTATATCCCAAAGAGATCTTAAAGAAAGGGACCCACATGTGCAAAAATGTTTGTGACAGCCCTTTTTGTAATGGCTAGAAACTGGAAACTAAGTGGATGCCCATCAATTGGAGAGTGGCTGAATAAATTATGGTATATGAATGTTATGGAATATTATTGTTTTGTAAGAACTGACCAACAAGATAATTTCAGAAAGATCTGGAGAGACCTATATGAACTGATGCTAAGTGAAATAAGCAGAATAAGGAGATTATACACAGCAACAACAAGACTATATGATGATTAATTCTGATGGACATGGCTCTCTTCAACAATGAAATGTTCTCTTCAACAGTGAGGTGATTCAAACCAGTTCAGTGATGAGGAGAGCCATCAACACCCAAGGAGAGGGGGAAAGAGGGGAAAATTTTTTGCAAAGGCCAATGTAGAAAAATTATTCATGTTCTGTAAATAAAAAGTTTTAACAAAAAAACTCTATAAAAAAAAGAAAAGAAAAATTACTCATATTCTGTAAATAAAAAGCTTTAATTTTAAAATAGGAAAAGAAATGTTTGCTGATAATTAAATCACACCAAAAACAAACAAAAAAGAACCCAAAATCCAAACTGTATAGTCCAGTACGCTAATGGACCAATTTAGATTACTTACAATAATTCACAACTGCTTTATTGGGAATGTCAAGTGTTTGGAAATAAGTATACATGTTATGTATACAGGGCTCATATGAACAACATACTTTGTGACCTAAATAGCCTTTTTTATTATTTTTCAATTTCAATGCAGGAAGAGCCTTAGGAGTGATGAAAAAACCCTTTCTCTGAGAACACATCAAGCAAATCTGGTAGCACCACAGATTTGGACATTGGAAATGGAAAATATTATCTTACCCTTGTACAAAGCTATGTTACACTAGTCACCAGTAACACTGTATAGATTTTAGTCTACACTTCAAATATGCTTTGGGAATGAAATCAATTAAAATAATCAAGGGATAATACCAAAGTCATCAATGAACCAAGATTTCTTAACTCCCTATTATATTAAAGGTGCTAGAGATAAAAATGAAAAAAATTAAACAGATCCTGCATCCAAGACCTTTTTATTCTTTCAGAGGAAAACAACAAAATTCAAAGCAATTTGGAGTGGAGAGGCAAGACAAGCTGTAAGAGCTGGGTGGAAAAGATTTCAAGATTTTTTCAGATAATCTTTGAAGGAATCTAGGGAGTCTGGGGTAGAAATGAAAAGGTAGTGAACTGGAATTAAAAGCCCAAGCTATCCCCAGGTTTCCTCAGAAACACTGCTCAATTAAGTTTCTGAACAGATTCTGGGATGACAAAACCCACAAAAAACTTGCAGAATGAAATGTTTTTATGATTTAAGATATCTTGGAAGGATTTCAGGAAAGGTCTAAGTCACATGAGTAAAAGAGTAGGGCAGCCCAATGTAGGCACAGTTTAAGGAATCTACTGGATGTCTCAAATCACCGCACAGATCAACGGTGGAGGCCCTTTGGTCTTGCCTCAGCTAGTCAGTGGCAGGCCAGCTGTGAGACCTGCAACCCAAGAGAAGGCAAATTGAGTTCTGGGACAATAGGGAAGTATAGGGGAAAGCCAGCAGCACCTCTGGCCCCAGTGCAGAAATTCATTGAGATCCCTGTTCCCCTGCAAAAGAAGCTTGGGACAATTTTCCCTCTGCCCTAAGAGCAGAGCTTAATTAAGTAATGAGCAAAAAAGTAAAGAGAGCCCTGACCATAAAAAGCTATTATGGCAACAGGAGAGATCAGAGCATAAACCCAGAAGAGGAACCAATGGAAAATGCCTAGATGTGAAGCCTCAAAAATATGAATTGCTTTCAAGCTCAAAAGGTTCTCTTAGAATTCAAAAAGGATTTTTAAAAAATAAAGTAAGAGATATAGAAAACTGGGAAAAGAAATGAGAGCTATGCAGAATTGGGGGGCGGGGAGGAGTTAACAGCTTGGAAAAAAGAAGAAAACAATTTTTAAAAAAGGAAAGAAAAATCAACTGAACAAAACAACTTTAAAAGTAGAATTGGTCAAATGGAAAAAAAGGTAAAAAACCTAGCTGAAAATAATTAAAAATTAGAACTGACATGAAAGTGTATGACTCAATGGGGTATCAAGAATCAGTCAAAAAATGTTTTTAATGAAAAAATAGAAGAAAATGAAATGGCAGTGAACTATAAACAAGAGGACGGAAAGAAAGACAATGAAAGTGAATGTCATTTTGTAGTGGCTAGAAACTGGAAACTGAAAGGATGCCCATCAATTGGAGAATGGCTGAATAAATTATGGTATGTGAATGTTATGGAATATTATTGTTTTGTAAGAAACGACCAGCAGGATGATTTCAGAGAGGCCTGGAAAGACTTGCAATGAACTGATGCTGAGTGAAACGAGCAGAACCAAGAGATCATTATACATGGCAACAACAATACTACATGATGATCAATTCTGATAGACATGGCTCTCTGCAACGATGAAATGTCTCAAACCAGTTCCAACTGTTCAGTGAAGAAAGCCATATACACCCAGAGAGAGGGATATGAAATATGGACAACATAACATTTTCATGGTCTCTATCAATGTTTGCTTGCATTGGGTTTCCTTTCTCAGATATTTTTTGTTCATGTAGATATGATTGTTCTTGCACAGCAAGATAAGTATGGAAATATGTATACATATATTTGACTTGTCAAGTATTTTAATATAATTAACATGTAGTGGACTTCCTGCCATCTAGGGGAGGGGAAGGGACTGGGGGGAAAATTTGTAAGGGAAAGCTTTGTAAAGATCAATGTTGAGCAACTACCCATACATGTTATGCAAATAAGAAGCTTTAATTTTTAAAAAAATTAATTAAAAAAAATTTTTTTTTTAAAAAAGTGAATGTCATGTGAATAAGATTTTGGCATGAAGCCAGATTAGAACTCCAGTCTGTAATGGTGAAGGTTGAAAAGAGAAGTTTTTTTTTTTAAAGCATGAATTATGTAAAGTAAATATGAATTTAATCACCACATGAGAACAAAGGATATCCTTAATGAAAGTTAGAACAAAATAGAAATTAGCAGCTCATTTTGTTTTCAAGGTTCTAAATAAACAATGTCCCTGCAGTCATTTTAAGTTTAGTAGACTAACACTTATGGGACACTCTGTATTTAAGGAAATATAAAACCCAAAGTTCTGCTTTATGACTACAGGCCAAATTTTGCATATTTTAAAAGTAAACTATTCAGTCATTTCTAACATTCCCTGAAAATAACTAGGGATATCCCTTATCATTTTACATAGCAGATAATAAATTTGTAGATTTCATTATCATGACATGATCATAAGAAGCAGAACATATATTTTTGAAAATTGAAATAAATCTATGGTTGGCAGATTCATTATAAACCACAAAGGAATGCTATTCAAATCTATCCACTTTTTTTCCTAATATTTTTAAGGAGAAATGATAGCCAAAACCAGCGGTGCTGCATTATTAACACAGTCCAAGAATGTATCATATAGTTCAATTCCAATATCTAATCAACTATTCTGATTGAAAAATACTTTGGATACTCTAGATTATTTTTTCTTTTTAACTTCTGAAGGAAGGTCAATAAAAACATGCTTATCAACAGTACAAAGTAGTCATACATTTTAAAACTTAAAAACTATTTTAACTTATAACAAATCTGAGATTTACAAAAATAGAATCTTTTAACACACACACACACACACACACACACCTGGAGAAAGTCAGATTGAGTCTCTTAATACATATACCCCAAGATAATACGTGAATAGAATACAGTAAGAATAAGTAAAGTGGACCTTCTACCATTTAATTTCTTTACAATTTGGACTTTTTCTGTCTTGCTATTGCTCACACAAGGTTTTCACCTCCTATCTTTGTACCTTTGCACTGGCTGACTGTCCCAACCTCCATCTCTGGAATGTTCTTCCACATATGATATACCTTTTAGAATCCCTGCCTTCTTTTAAGACTCAGCTCAAAGGTCACTTCCTAAAAGAGGCTTTTCCCCCCTAGTGTCTTGCTCCTCTTGCTTGTGGACTTTTCCTCCTAGAGATACTTTCTGTCTACCTAGTAGGTACCATATGCATATACACATAGACAGATGTACATGTCTCCCTTAATGAGGGCAGGATTGTTTTCAACCTTTTTTTTTCCCCCCTAGCACATAGCACAGTTCCTGTCATATAGTAAGAACTAGGAAAAAAAATGCTTAATAATCCATTTACCAAAAGCTGTCTAGGAGGAAGACAAAGCCATGTTTGGAAAATCATGCAATACTTTAATGACCCTAGATTATTCCCTGGAAAAATGGCCCACCTTAAAACTAATTTTCTTCTAAAGATGTATGAATCTGAATCATAGGCTACCTGAATCTCTGAAGAATCAAAGTTGAGTCCTTCAAAGATTATCAGAAGTGGGCATAAATAGGCCACAACATATTACAAACTTTCACAGGAATTACATGGCATAAAAAATGTTAATGAAATGTATAAGAATGAGAAAAGTGGCAATAGATGAATAAAACCCTGTGCTTTACTGGTATGTAGAGAATATCAAAAGCCTAAAGGGAAGTTGCCAAAGATGCTAGTTGGATTCTCTCTGAATAATGTATTAGAGGACTTGGACAAGAGTCATATAGGATGAAAAGGCATGAATAAATTGTGTGTGATCTTCATCCTTCGAGGAAAGATACTTTATCAACAAGATCAAAGACCATGGTTTAGAACTAAAAGGTAGCTTAGAAGTCATCTAATAAACCCCCGATTTTAGAGATTAGACATCTAAAGGGCTGAAAAGAGAAGTACAGAGTGGCAGGGCTGGGTTTTGAACTCTAGACTCTGATTCTAGTTAAAGAGCTGTCCATTGTACTATACTGCTTCCATTTTTTAAAGCATATTTAGAAGCAGCACTATAATGTAATCTTGCCAGATTCAGAGAATGGCACATTTCAGATATATGGATACCTGAGTTATATAAATATAAAACAATTTTATTTTTCATTTGAATTAATAATTCCAGCTGAGAAATGCTTCTTTTCTGAACTTCATAGTGTTATACCTAGCTTTTCCCCTGTCTTAAAAATGTACCCTAATCATAAAATACCAGGCAGCAAGAATTACCTCCAGTTTTTGCTTAAGGAAACTAAAATGGTAAAAAACAAGTTTTAAGATCAATTAATAGAGTCAAGAATATAACTAAATATTCCCAATTTCCTTAAGAATGTGATATAAGAAAAACACCATTCCTCAAGTGAAAGTATATGAACAGTTCTCAAAAGAATTCAAAATTAAAAACGTGTGAAAGAATATTCTAAATCACTAATAAGAGAAATGCAAATAAACATAAGCCTAAACCCTGCAAATTACCAAAAAACAAAACAAAACAAAACAAAACCCACCCTGGTATAATCGACATCGGAAGGGTTGTAGGAAAATAGTCATGCAGGCACATTGTTGGTAAAGCTGTGGTGGATCAGTACCACCATTTGGAAAGTAATTTGGGATCATGCAAATTCACTAAAATGCCAAAGCACTTTTACCCTAGATTCCATTGCTAGGCTGTGCCTCAAAGAGGCCCCTATACAAAGAAATTCTCCAAACTTTTTGGATATTTACAAAATATTTATGGAACTTTTTTGATAGTAAAGAAATAGATGCCCATCAACTGGGGAATGGTAAAACAAATTGTGGTATATGAATATAATGGAATATTACTATGTTTTAAGAAATCATGACTGTGATGACCATAGAGAACTATGGAAAGATTCATTAACTGATAGAGTGAATTCAGTTAGAATTCAAGAAAACAAGACACAAAGACTACCATGTGAAGAACATACACCATAAAATAAAATGAATGCTGCAAAGTTATAAAGAATGTGGCTTTAAAAAAAAAATAATGAGAAAACGCTCCTAACCTCATTCCCTTTCATTGTGGGGAATTGACAAGTACATATACATACATACATTGCTAAGGCAATTGGAGTTAAGTGACTTGCCCAGGGTCACACAGCTAGGAAGTGTTAAGTGTTTGAACTCAGGTCCTCCTGACTTCAGGGCTGGTGCTGTATCTATTACACCAAGTAGCTCCCCCTATATATATATTTTTTTCAAAGTTTTAAATATAGTGATTAGTTATACTAATTTTCCCCTTTTTTGTCTTACATATTATTTGTTTATGGGAGGGCTTAGGGACACCAATAAAAATTCATTCAAAAAACAAGATTTCCCTTCCTCCAGTAAAGAAGGACAATTCTATGTTTCCACAAAATTTTCTATTTCTCTGGATCTGAGAACTTAAGTTTCTGAGGTTAAAAATTTCAATTCAGCATCTGTGCAAGTTGGTGAAAGGAATTCTTGCTTTGAAAGCTCCAATTACTTTGCCTGAGGCACATTAAGAAGTTAAGTGACTGGCCTAAACTTAACCCAGGTAGTCCAAGTCTATCCAATTGAGTTTTCCTAAAATGTTTTTCAGGAGAAATAATGCAGGAGGCTTCCTCCAGCCCAGAAATCCTAACATTGAAAGTATCCTAGACCCTGCAGCAAACCTTAACTGGATAATTCTTCCAGAAGCTCCATTTAAGTGGAACATAGGTTAGCCATGCCTCATTCTTTATTAGTCATTTTTCAGGGCCTTTTACCTCTCCCTACAGAGGGCAATAGTTCTACTTGTATTTGCATTCTTGGTATATGTGCTTATTCCCTATGTGACTTAGGACAAGTCACTTAACTCTATGGGCCTGTTTCTCATCTGTAAAAAGAATAATTTGTATTAGATGCATAAGGTCCTTTTTCAAGCTCTAGAACTGTTCTCATGAAATACCATGACTGGTATAGGAGTATGAAGAACAGAACAAGTTCAAGTGGAAATCTCAATGTCAAAGCCTCTGTGTAGCCAATCCTTACTTAGGACAATGCCTGGCACATACTTAGCATTAAATGCTTGCTCAGCAGTAGTCTGGGCAAGCATAATCAATAAGTACTGAATGTCTATCATATCGGATATCATTAGGCTCTGGAAAATAGAAAGGCTAAAATAAAATACTGTTTACCCTCTAGGAGTTTATATTCTATCAAAGGTAGTATATACACATGTAAGGGACAGGGGCTGGACCTTTGATTTCACTGCTATAGGGAATTTACAGATGAGAAAACTCCTTTGATCAAATTAGTATAACATTTTTGCAACTTAGTCTTAGAGTTACCTAAGGAACTGAGAGGTTAAAATGACTTCATGACCATAAAATATATGTTAAAAAAAAAAGTATATCAGAGGTAAAATTTGAATCCATGCTTTCTACCATCATTCCATACTACATACAAACACAAAGTGATGGTAGGGAAATGAGGAAGTACGAAAAGATCTCCTGCAGAAGGTAACAGTGAGTAGAAGTTTGAAAAAACCAAGACATTCTAAGATGTTAAAATAGAAAAATAGAGAACAGAGTTCATTCCAGGCATGAGGTACAGCCTCATGTGAAGGCCTTGAGCTAAGATAAAACTGCAGAATCCTGGCTGAATTTCAGAGTGCAGGAAAGGAAATAATGCACAATGTTCAAAAGGTATGTAAGGCCAGAGTTGTGAAAGGCTTTAAAAGCCATACAGAGTTTAAATTCGTCCTAAAGTTTAACAGATGATCATTGGTGTTTACTGATTAAAAGAGTTGATAAAAGTCAGAACTGTTCTTTATGAAAATCACATCATTTTAACAGCTAAATGACTAAGAAAAGGGAAAAGAAGATTTTGGTGAGAACAGACAGGGTGCTTGGGGGCTGCTTTCATTAAGTTCAACCTAAACAACTGATGATAGATCCCTCTATCCAAAGGCAATTCTGTGGTGAGTTCACTTTATTTTTATTCTCTTACTTTCTTTACTACTTGGGTCATCTAATTTGATGATTTGAAAATAACATTCTTTCCTTCCTAGTTCCCATTCCTATCTATTAGGACAGACTATTTTTGGTTGACTGCCTAAGCCCCTCCCATGCTCTGATGTACCATGGCGAATCAGGTGTTGCCAAATAAAAAGTCCAGCAAACTGAATTATCTAGCATACTGTCTTGAAAACAACTTCTCTTCCATACCACCTAAAAACTTGAGAATTATATACTAGTTTTAGTGCCTCTTGTTATTCAATTAAATGATGTGTGTAATTATGAAAAAGTACTGCCATATCATCAGGGCAACCATCAGGGGCAATTGCAAGAACATGTCCAAAGTTGTGCAACCACCCACCACTGAAATCAGACTCCTATATTAATAGTTGAAGTTGTGACACCAACTGTGAACAAGGCTGTTAGATTCGAAGCAATACAAAATAAAAAAGTATTAAGTGAATGGATTTCACAATTAGTTTCACATACAATAAATCTTAAACAAATCCTGAAGTACATTTTAAGATCACTAGCTGCTTCAAAAAGTTTGGTCTTCCATAAATTATCTCCTGGGTCAGCCAAGAAAACCTAAGTTCCTTACTGACAGGAACTTTTTTCTTTGATAGCACAGTAAGAACACCTATGAACAACATTAATGACACATTAAGCATTTGTCAGCTATTAGGTATACACAGGAAAAGCAAACAAAAACAAAAAACTTGTTTTTGCTCTTGAGCTTAGTCTAATGGGAAAGGCAGCATGCAAAACCCGTACAAACAAAATTTATACAGATGAACTGAGTATTCAACAGAGGCAATAGCATTAAGGACTGGGAAAGTCTATCTATAAAAGGTTTTAGATGGAATTTAAGCCAAGAGACAAAGATAAGAAGGGAGAAAATTCAAACCAAGAGAGAGCTAGAGAAATTGCAGAGTAGGGAGATGGAGTATCTGATTCAAGAAACAGCAAGGAGGCCATTGTCACTAGACAGCAGGTTTTTTTGTTTTGTTGTTTTTCAGAAAAGGAAGAATAGTAAGGGGTAAGAAAACCAGAAAGGTAGGTGGTCCATCAGATTATGAAGGGCTATGAACACCACAGACAGAATTTTCTGTTTGATTCTGGAGATGAGAGGGAGCAATTGGAATTTTATTGAGTCTAATGAGAATCAGACTGGTTTAAATAGCTAAGATGTTTCTCAAATCCTAGTATTCCAATATTACAAGTTAATGTGACTGAGATGTAAAAACTTTAAAAATTTACGATTGGTTTAAAATTACTGACATGTATTTAATATTTCTGTTACATTTTAATGACTGGCATACAAAAAGTAAAAAACAAAAACAAAAAACAAACCTACAACTGATAGCAATTGCTTGCAGTAACTTGCCAGTTATTAATATTGTTTAATCTCTATCTTCAAGAGCCAGTTTGATATTCTGGTGATCAATAAGATTTTTCCAGATTCCTAAGATTAAAACCATTGTGGCCTTAAGATGAGTAAAAGGCTATTCCACTCCCTTTTTGGAGAAGCTGCCCCAACATCTTCACCGAAAAAGCAGTCTTGACATAATCACTAGTCACAGAAAATGATTCTCTAGGAAAAAATACTCAAGTAGTCAACAGGCTCCAGACCCTCTCCACCCTACTCGTCCCGGCCCCTCCACCTGCCTCTAGGCCCAGGGAGGGGTAGAAGGGTAAATGGTAGGTGCTTCGAGCCCTGGGATATTCAGGCCGAACCCAACCCCCAGCAGCAGCTGTCTCCGGGGGACACACGTGGCCGCCCCGGCCTCCCCTCTACCCGGTGCCCGGTTCAGGGCGAGACGGGACCGTAGCGGGCTGGACTGAGGCCCGGCGGGCCAGGCCGCACAGCCCGCTCGCAGTGCCCACGTCACCGGCTCCAGCACTGCGGAAATGGAGCCGTGGCGGGAGGAGGGGAAAGGGCGGAGAAGCAGGAGGCGGGGGAGGGAGACACCACCGCCAATCGCACTCGGCCCCCGGCCCGAGGGGCTCCGGGGACCCTGGCCCAGCCGCCCCCTCGCCGCTCCCTGCCCACCTGTCACCGGACGACTCACCTGTGTCGCCGATGATGATGTACTTGAAGAGATAGGCGTACGCCATGGCCGCGGCCGTTCCGTGCCCCCGGCACACGGCTCCTCCTCCGCCTCCTCCCCCGAGCTGCCGCTCCTCACCCCGGCCTTGCTTACAAACCCAGACACTGGCGAGTCAGTCTAAAAAGAGGAGCCCGGCGGTGGCGATGGCGCGGAGCCGGCAGACCTAGAAAAGAGGGGAAACGCCGACACGTCGCCGGCAGAAGCAAGACGAACCTCCCTGCCCAGCCCAGGCCCCCCTTCCGACCTTGACCCGGAAGAGCAGCCGAAGAGCCGGCTGTCGGAGGAACTGAGTAGGAGCGCCCTTCCCTCGGCTGTTCCCCCGCCCCTAGTCAAGGCGGGCGGGGCGCAGAGCTGAGGGAGAGTGAGGGAGGGAGCGAAGGAGGGAGGGAAGAAGAGCTGGAGCCCAGAAGCCGCGGGTGTGGGTGCGGCCAAACCTAGACAGAAGAGCACAGCGGGCTGTGAGGGCGGGGGGGGGGGGGGGGGGGGGGTGGAAGTGCGCCTTTCGCGCACGCGCGAAGCGTGTGAAGCTGATGGGACCCGCTCCGAGATGGGAGGAGGGCACTCCCTGCTCCCAGGGGAAAACACAAAACATACTTAGACATTTTCAAGTGAGCGCCGGAGGAAAAGAATGGTAATTTGGAAAACTTTTGAAAAAATGTGGGGAAAAAAAAATCCTTCTTAATCTCGCCTGAGCACCAACTCCCAATTACTAACTGCCTGCTGGTCATCTTCATAAGGATGTCCCTGATGGCGTCTCTCTAGCTTTACACTTTTCAGTCAGCTAATCAGTCGACAAGCATTTATTATATTACTATGTATTACTATATGCCGGCCTGAATGCTGAATCTGGGAATATTCAAGTACATGCATAGAGAAAAACAGCCTTTGCCCTCAAGGAGTTTACATTCAATACTGACCAGACAAAAGGAAGCTGAAAGGGAAAGGTGGAAAGAATCGCTAGAATTTAATTAACACCGAGTCGGAATAGAGAGGTACAGAGTGGAGATGCAGCTAGAGGAGAAAGAAATACAGAACTGATTTCGGTGTTTTTCTTAAAAGAGAAGTTCTGGGAGGAGCTAGACAATTTGAGGGAAGGGAAACAGAGGTAGAGGATATTTCCAGTATGTGCATTCTGGGACTGCCGAGATCTACTAGGTAGAGATTTCTGGAGAATAATAGATTCTGAGGTACAGACTGGTAAGAAATTAAGATATGTAAAGTGCTTTGCAAAGCTTAAAATGCCACAGAAATGCTACTATTACTATTCGCTGAAATGGAATTATCTTACCAATCTTCTTCCATTTTTTTCCCTTCAATTTTCATATTTCTCTTGAGATCCACATTGTTAGCTACCCAGGTTCAGAAGTATCCTTGACTGCCAATTCCCTCACCTTCCACAACTCATCAGTTGCCAGGTATTATTCATTTCACCTCTCCCATTTATAGCCTTCCTTCCCCTGGCACAGTTCTCACCCAATCCTATTTTTTTAATTGACTTTTTTCTTTTTTTTCTTTTTTTTTTTTTTTTTTACTTTTCAACATTTATTTTTATCAGATTTTGATTTCCATTTTTTTTCACCGTCCCTCTATCTCTTCCCACATTCCCAAGACAAGCAATCTGATATTGATTATACAGTTGCAGTCATATTACACATATTTCCACGTTAGTCATGCACAAACTGACTTCTGCAAAAACACTCTAAAGACTCTCCCTGCTTCTATATATAAAATATGGTTGCCCATTTAAAACCCTCCACAATCTGTTCTCATATCCCTTTCCAAATATTTCATTCCACTTCCTTTTCTGTACTCTTCACTCTTAATATCTGTTCTCCAACTGAATCTGGGCATACTTTCTTATAGGTTGCCCTTCATGCTTAAAATAAATTCACTTCCTAAATCCATCTCTTAGATTCCTTGGCTTTATTTAAAATCAAATTTAGCTATCATCTTTTATTTGAGCTTTTACTTATCACTGGTATGCTCAGATAATCTTTCCTTCCGGTTTACTTATATCAGCACAGTTTGTAATCTCCTAATTGAATAGAAATTTCGTAGGGATAGAAACTGGTTTGTTATATTTTTATTCCTAATGTTTTTACATGTTTGTCAAGCTGAGTTAAGAGTCATAGATTTAAAATTACTTTAGGAATATGAAAATGTCAGTGCAACTTTGCTCACAAAATTATCATGTTTTGAGATATTAAAATTTAATTCAAACAGTAATTACAGATTATGAAAGCATACCACCTATCTCCACCCAGATTGATATTTTTGTGATGGCAAATTAGGCCAATTTCTGTCTCAATTCTTATGTAGCCCTTAGTCATTAAAAGGGTATTGCCTCACACAAACTGAGGCCCTGGGAAAGACTTTAATTTAGAAAGGCTAAGGATACCCAGTGCATCATCTTGACTTTCATCTTGTGCCTGAACTTTGATGACTCTGAAGGATGGAGTGAAGCTTCTCTTGAAACCAATTGACAACAAAGTCAAAATACCACCTTGTTCATGTCATTGGTACTCTTAAAGAATTCAGAAAGAACAACTATCCCAGAGAGCAAATGACCAAGAAAGGTCCTTATTGAATTGCCTTTTAATTCAAATTAATCATACTGCTTATCTGCACTATACAGAAATAAAAATATTTTTATTTCATTGTTTTTAGAAATTGTTTTTTTGAAGCTGAAAACATGAGTAACAGTATTTAAATTCACAGCAAGTTTTTTATGCATCCTTTAAAATTCCTTATTTAAACTTTTTTTTTTTTTTCCCCCTCTCCTGGCTATTCCAGCTCACTTTTTTAAGAAGAGACACTTTACTCCCTGTATCACTCTCTTAGACAGTACAACCTGATTTTCATTTATTTCCCGGTAAACACCAATTAAGCACCTAGTATATAAAAAAGACTTTTTTACTGTATAATAGAAATCTTATTTAAATTTATGTCTGTGATTTAACTAGTATTATATGACTTTCTTTGAACTAATTTAAAGATTAAAAAAAGAAGGAAAGAATAAGATCCTAGCATCCTTCTTCAGTCTTTTGCCCTTTACCAAACTATGTTCCTAGTTTATTCTTATTTGTAGGGTAAGACTCAGAAGATACTGTTTCTTTCAGTGTTCATCAATTTTCATGCCACTGCACCCCATGTGCCAGTAATGATTATTCTCTCAGATTCAACAATGATAATAAGGCATAATAGGAAAAGATTGGATGTAGAGTCAAAGGACTTGGGCTCAACTGAATATTTTGTGAAGGTCACATGACCAACAATCTATATCTAAAGACATTTGCTTCAGTCTCCACTATCTCAAAAAAAAAACAAAAACAAAAACAAAAAAAAATTGTTTCTATACTGTCCTGGAGCAAAACAATTACAAACGTTGCTAGAGAGAAGTAAAATAAGAAACTCTGCAAAGTAATAGCCTTATTAATTAATTGTGGAGAATACCAAAGTTTAAGGTACTCTAACCTTTTCCCCATCCGTTTCCATGCTCCAGAGGGTCATAAAACAAACTCAATAGCTTATGCTTTGGTACTCACTTAAGAATTTCCCTGCTATAACATGCTAAAATAACATCACAATGTCAAGTTCAATATACAGTATGTCCAACTGTGGCTGATCAGACCAATATGAAATAGAAAGGTATACTATTTAACCCCTTCCCCATTCTTCCCCTCCCTCCCAATCATGTTGCAATAAACATCTGACCTCAATTGTGTTCAGTCATGCATGAAAGGGAGAACAATAATTAAATTGTCCTTTGGTCTGGAATATCTCTCTCCCCCCTACTAAGTTATATAACCTCAAAATTTAAAAGGATCTGCCTTCAACACCCAAATAACCTTTTTCACAATCCCACAAAAAGGTGCAGATATTGACTGAACACAACCAAGGAATTAATTAGAGAAAACTGAAACAAGGCCAATCAAATAGTGGAGAAGGATAAAACAGCTTTGAAATCTAGCCCTTAGGGTAAACCCAATACTAAAGATGGAGAAGTCAGAAAGTGAGCATCAGTAAAATGTAAAAAATTTAAAAGCACCTAAAATCTTAAAAAGGAGTAAAATAAAACAACCAGAAAATCACAAACTTCTCTTTAAAAGAAAAAAAAAATGTATTATGAGACAAAAGAAATTGAATCAACATCTGCCAAAACCCATAGAATCAAAGGGACCATGAAACTGCAATGGGATTTTCCAAGATGGTTCAAAGAAGAAATAAAAATTCTGAAAGAAGTTAGAAGGGAAAAAAATAGTAGAAATGATCTAAACAGGAAATATAATATCCATGTTAGAAAAACTTGAATATATGGTGGCAAATTTGTCCAAATAAGAGAGAATGGAATACAAATAGACAAAAGTAAAGGGCAGCCTGAAAGAAAGGAAGCAAAAAAAAGGAATAATGTTAAAAATTTCTATAAAACAAAACTTATTGATCTCCAAGTAAAGTGTAGGGAAAACTTAAGCACACAGAAAAAAAAAATTAATAATTCAAAGAATTCACACAACCTCCAGAAACAAAAGAAACAAAAAACTGAAAAACAAAAAAACTTATGCTTCAATCTCTAAGACATAATGGTTAGATTTGAAAATTCTAATGAAAAGAATAAATTTTGCAAGTTATCATTTCCTTTCAAATAGAAAGGAAATTTAAATAATGCAAGAATATTCTTCACCCACCAGAACATTGTAAAATGAAATAAAGTAAAATATTCTGAAAAGCAAAAAAAAAAGCTCAAGATGAAAGTGAAATTACATATCTTGCAAACCTAATCATCAGGGGGAAAAAGTGAATGAATATTCAATAAAAGAAAAGCATTTGAAGCATTTCTGTAAATCTTATCTTTGCTATTAACTACCTGGATTATTTTAAGCAAATAATCTTTTTGAGCCCCATTTTCTTCATCTGCAAAATTGAGTTTGGACAAGGTGCTCTCAGATTTCTTCAGCTCTAAATTCTATGATAAATCCCAAATTGTCTATGTGATCTATAGTTAATACTGTACAATTTCTTTCCTGAGGCTTTTTCTTTACCAATCATGAGCGTAGTGAAGTAGGACAGGTGGAACCTAATATGACTCTAAATTTTTGTAAACTTTGTACTGTTATTTTGCGTTCTTTGAATAAACCTTTTGCATTTTATAATGTCTAAAAATGCTAATTTTTCAGCTGAAATACTGTTCAATTCCCAACTCTTACAGCTTCATTGCCCATATGCTCTACCTCCTACCAGGTGCACTATTACAGTTTTCTTATGATTAATGATCTTCCCTAACTGCCAGCTTCTGGGGATCATGGGTACTGATAAGCCTGGAAGGGATTGTGTGGGAGGGATACTTTCTTATCTCTGGCTTATTCCAGCTCCTGTTAAGAACCCTACCATGCTACCATACCATAAAATATCTTTTACTTAGTGTTTATGCTATAAAAATCAGAAACTGGAAGTTGGAAAGATTGAAGCCATTCCTCTAGATAAATTAAAAATCAAGAGAAAAATAATTGTTAAAAAAGACTTTGTTTCTCATTACTGTCTTAAAAACATGCTCTAAATATTAGTGAATTTTGATTTTAAGACTCATGTATTAATTTTGAATTAGTTCTTTACTTTAAAAGTTAGTGGAATCCTAAAGGTAATGTCACTATATCTTACTGTTGCAGCAGCCAAATGTTTTTTCTTCTCTATGATTTTAGATTTTGTTTGCTTTTACCATAATTTAAATCCATTTCCCAATTTGCAATGTGTGAGGTAAAATTTCAGGATTGTTTTGATTTGCATTTTTTCTCATTGTTAGTGATTTAGAAGATTCTTTCATTTGGTTGCTGGTAGTATTTTTTGTTTGTTTGTTTTGTTTTGTTTTGTTTCTTTTCTTTTGAAAACTTCCTTTTCATATCCACAAACCATTTGTTTGTAAGAGAATGTCATATCTTATATATGTGTAAGAGCAACTAAATGGCCCAGTGGATAGAGTGCCTGACCTGATGTCTGAGTTCAAGTTGGATCTCAGATATTTACTATGGCACACTAGGCAAGTCACTTAACCCTATTTGCCTCAATTTACTTATCTCTAAACTAAACCAGAAAAGGAAATGGCAAACAACTCCATTATCTTTGCCAAAAAAAAAAAAAAAAAAACCCAAATGTGATCATGAAGAGTCAAACATGATTAAAAATGGCTGAACAACAACAACCATATATGTATCAATTGTTTCCATATATTGGATATGAGACTTTGATCAGGGATAATTTCTCTAAAGGTTTTTTTCTCAGCAAATAGCTTTTCCATTTTAGCTATGTTGGTTTTGAAAATTTTTACTGTAATTAACTGAGATAATATTTTACTATTCATGATCTCTTATAACTTTTGTTTTTCCCCTCTACTCACAGTACCTTATTGCAGTTTCCTTCATTTTTATGTGTTTTTTTATATTTAAATCATGTATCCTTTTGAAGCTCAATACACACTAATTTTCTAGGACATCAGCAATGAATAAGTAAGAGAAAGACAGATTTTTCTTGCCCTCAATCCCATCCCAATCCTTATAGTTCTAGCATATAAACTAGACTGCTTCTCCAAGAAAAATAAAAATATTAAACATAATAACTCCCTAAACTGTTCTTAATCCTTCAAAACTTCATAGCATTAACAATCTTCTAACACTCCTCTTAGCTCAGCATTCAATGACTAAAGTGATTTTCCTAAAGTACAGGTTTGATCACATTAAGCTCACCCTTTCCCTTCCTCTTCACCCACCCTACACATTCAATAAACTCCAGTGGCTTCCCATTGCTCAGAGCAAATACAACTACGAAGTGTTCTGTTTGGCATTCAAAACCCTTTATTACCTATCCCCCTTCTACCTTTCCAATCTTTTTGCACCTTCCTCCTAGACACATAGTTTTTGGTCCAGTGACATTAGCCTCCCAGTTGTTCCATGAGTAAGATACTCCATCTCTCAATTCTGGACATTTTTTTTTTGGGCTCTCTTTAAAATACTAGAATTCTCTAGCTAGAATTATCATGCCTAGAATCCTCTCCCTCTACTCCAACTATTAACCTCTCTAGAATCCTTGAACTTTCAAATAAAACCCTACCTTCTACAGGAAGCCTATTCTAACCTCTCTTAACCAATGCCTTCCCTCTGTTAATTAGTCCCTATTTATTTCATATATCTTACATATATGTTTGCATATTTTCTCTCCTATTTGGCTGTAAACTTTTTCGGGGCAGGGACTGTTTTTTGCCTATTTTTGGTGTCTGCATCATTTAGCATAGTACCTGGCACAAAGTATCTTTATTGATATCAAAGTATTGATATTGATTGATTGCTCCTTCAACTATATCACAAGAGATATGAAGGAAAACCTAACTAGGATTAATAATCTTTTGCCATTGATCCATTTACTATTACCTTCTTCAGAACCATGTAGTAGCAGTTATCTGTTCTCTCTCCCTTTCCAGAGGTTCCTTCCCATTCGCTTATAAATATGTTCTGAGCATCCTAAGTTTTTATTGAAAAAATTATTTCTCTTAATTTTTCAGTTTCATCTAGCAACTCTTCTATCTTTCTCAGATTTTTCTTCTTTTGAACCTTTTCACTTCTTGAAAAATTTTCTCTGTACCACTGCCATTACATCTTCATCATCCAATACCCACAAACACTTTGCAGGACTTCTATCAATTAGTCTACAGAAACTGTTCTCTCAGAAGTCCACCACCTTCTAATGAACTATTCCAAACTTTGTTCATTATTACTTCCCATGATTTCCAAAACTCTCTTCTCCCTTGGTTTTATGATTCTGCACTTTAATTGTTCTGACAACTCTTTAATCTCCTTCCTTAACTCTTTATTTTTTCTCTGACTCATCAAGAGTATGGGGGGGGGGAGAGGGGGAAGAAATGCTGTTCAAGAGCTGTCTTTAACTTTCTTCCTCCATGCTCTACTCATTTCTTGACGATCTCATTGATTTACAAGGCTTCAACTAACCACTTCTAGGTAGATGACTGCAAAAGAAATTTGCTTCTGAGCTTCACACTTATCCCTCCAACTGCCTGTAGAACATCTTCACTGAAATATCAAATTCTACATGTCTAAAACTGGACTAATCTCTCTACCCTGATTATCTTACTGTTTTTGACTTCCCTTTTCTGTATGTAGCATTTTCTGTATGTGTATGTGGCTTTCCAGATGAAAAAACAAAGAAACAAACAAAAATCAAAATCCTTAGTATTTTCTATGAGTCTTCCTTCTTCTTTACCTTTCATAGCCAATCAAGTGCCAAGTCCTTTTGATTCCACAATATTTCCTAAATTTATCTTTTCTTCTCTATTCTTACAGCCAATAGCCTGATACAGACTTTCCTTTCACTCACTTCGACTATTGGGGTAGCCTCACCTTTAATCCCTCTTCAATTTACTTCACCCTTTACCAAAGGATGGTAAACTAACATTTTACCAAACTAACTTTTGAATAGATCTTTTTATATTACTACTTATGCAAAGGTCTCTAATGCTTCCTTGTAAGTAAAAAATAAAGGCATGATAATAATTATTAATAATACCAGTAAGCATTTATCTGCTGTTTTAAGATTTGCAAAGTGCTTTATATATGTTAACTCATTTGACAGAGTACATTGATGCTCATCAAATTTACAGATGATAGCAATCTGGGAAGATAGCTAACAAATTAAATAATGGAGGCAGGATCCAAGATAATTAACAACACAAATCAATGGAATAGAATCAAAAAGATAAATTTTTACTTATTGATGTGAATAATCCCTGGATTAACAATATAAATTGCTATCCATCCATGTTTTATTCTAACAACTCTTGTCCATTTCATTGGTATAGGGAAGATAGTAGGTACAATGGAATGTGTGGTGGTTTTGAAGAGGGCACACATAGATGAAAATCTGGCTCCATTATTTACTACTTATTTAATTTGGTCTAACTTTCAACATTCATTGACCTTTCTTCATCTACAATGCATAAATCTTTGATCCTGTACTCTTTTCTCCCAAAGATTTTAGATCTTTGATCTTATACTCCTTTCTCTCAAAGATTCTTCCTCCCTCAAAATATTACCCAACATACTGAGAACCTTCATTGAGCTCCCATCACATTTTACCAATAAAATGTATAGATTGTCTCCCCCCCCCACCAAATCACACTTGTGATCCACTACTTTAACACTATGTCAGAGTTAATTTCTAGGACTAAAGTAAATTCACTGAAGAATCATATGAACAATAGTTCTCTGTTTTGAGTATGTAGGAAAAGCTACATATGGCTTAGCTGAAATCACCCAAAGAAGCAATCAAGGGAAATGGGATACAACAAGAAAAAAAAAATACTAGGGATAATCTACTGCTCTATTACATTGGGGCAAAGATTGATATTTCCAACATATCTTTTAAAACCCAATTCAAATATTAACTTTTTCATGAAGCCTTCTTTTGCCATTCCAGTCAACTTCCCTTCCCCATCCCCAATACATGTTGCTTTGTAACTCTAAAATTTTTATCATGAAATATTGTGTATTATCATTTTTAGAATTTGCCTCTTCTCTTCCTAATAAACTACAAATTCCTATAAATAAGCAGGAGGCTTATTTTATTCAATTTTTATATTCTATCCAAGTACACTGCTAATACATTGCTTTGCACATAGTGTTTAATACATTCATGTCAAATAAATGAAGATTTAGACAGTTTAAAAAATGGAAGAGGGAAGATGAAGAAATTCACAATAGATGGCCTCAGAAATGTAGGTGGCAACAGTTATTGTGTAGTATATGAGAAAAAAAAATCATTCAGGTATCCACTTATACCCTCTGTTTATAACAATGTTGCCATGAAAATAACTCTACTTGCATCACTGTTTCCCCTAAAGTCATATTTTCTGATAGTCAATTAATAGTCTTAGTAGGTTGTGCTTGTATGTGTTACTTTGTAAATTTGCCCTTAAAGAGGTAAAGTATAAAAGGAACAAGAAAATTACATTCAGTAAGACATTATATATCTTAAGTGGATGAAATATCTAATTGGTTAAAACATAAAAGTTTAAATTATAATGAATACCTAAAAAATAAAACATATAAGATCTTCCTATATACTTGGCTCTATGGCAAAAAAAATGAAGATACCAATTGAAGAAAGGATAATAATAGTCCTATCCTCAAGGAGCTTACATTCTAACTTGGGAAAACTAACACATAAAAGAAAACTGAAAATAAAAGGGCATAATTTAGACTTGGCACCCAAAAGCAATGTGGAATTCTGCTTATGGAAAAGATGAAATGAAAACTCACCTTTCAGCGCCCAGGGTGATTCCAAGGATAGAGGTAAGGCTCCAATAGGACAGATATGAATTAAATAAATTAAGGATTTATCAAATGCTTAAGTTGATTGTTACTAAGTATTAATAACAAATTAAAAATAAGATTGCTTTAAAGAAGTTCACATTTCAATGGAGGAAATGACAAATAAGGAAAATTTCAGTTGTAAATTAGAAAAGTCCCATAGTCTTTATGGTACAGTAGCAAGGTGATGTTAAAACCTGCTTTTGATTTAATTTCCATTGGGGGGGAAATATGAGTTGGGTGGTTTTGTTTTGTTTTTGCCTATTTGATAGTACTAAAAGACTTTGGTGTAAAAGACTTTCTTTTCTGAATTGTTAATGTGGCGGGTAGCATTGCAAGGGGGAATTTTCACAGAGATTTCTTACCAGGATAGTCACTGTGGGCATTCAGTTATTCCCTAAACTCTTGAATTCAGGACCCTGGTTTGTCTCTATCAGAGTGCTGGTGGAAATTCTGAAAGATGTGATAGTGATTGTCTGACTTACCTGATATATACTACCTTCCATTTCACCCTGAGCATGTCTTAACTTCAGATATGATGGCTTGCCTTCCCTGTGGGTTGCAGTTGGTGGAAATGGCTGACTCCTTTTCCATAAAAGTTGCTTCTCTGGATAACTGTGAGGACTGAGCTGGAAAAAAGGATCAGAGGTATGGAAGATATCATTCTCAGGGTTCCTGTGCCTACCTGACTGTGGGTAGCAGCAGATCAGTGGTTGTTACACATAGTAATGACAAAGTGCTCTCCACATTGATTTCTCCTCTTGATGTTGGTTGTAGGGGCTTAGTTGGAAGCAGAGTTAGATATTTGAGGGCATATTATCCCTAATGCTCTTGGGCACAAGGACCTGAGCTGTCTTCTACATGATCTAAGAAATGGTAGTCAAAATTGCCTGGTACATCCTGCCTTGTCTTTATTCCTCCAAGTGCCTTGCTACTTCAGGTGGGCTGACTTATTTGCCCTGAGTGTGTCTGGTTGGTGCAGTTGGTGGAAATAACTTTCATCTCCACAGAAGTTTGCTTGTTTATTTGTTTTTAATTTATTGATGAGTTGATGATGAATACAATGAGTAGTGTGCAGGGAACATAGCTTGAAAATTGTTTGAGAGTAAAGACAGTCATAATGCTAAGTTCTGTTAGCATTTTCTATGTTTCTGATTTTTTCATTTTCATTTTGATTATAGTTTAAATTGCTAATATTTGATTATTATTATTTGAGAAAATAATTTATTTTATAGTAAAGTATTTTTCTAAATGTGATTTAAAATTTGTCCATTTCCTAAACATGTGTTACTAAATTTTATTACACTTCCTGTTCATAATATAAGTTAAAAGAAGTTAATGTACATAAGAAGGTGCTCCAAATCACTATTGATCAGAGAAATGCAAATTAAGACAACTCTGAGATATCACTACACACCTGTCAGATTGGCTAAGATGACAGGAAAAGATAATGACGAATGTTGGAGGGGATGTGGGAAAACTGGGACACTGATACATTGTTAGTGGAACTGTGAATGGATCCAACCATTCTGGAGAGCAATCTGGAACTATGCTCAAGAAGTTATCAAACTCTGCATACCATTTGACCCAGCAGTGTTTTTACTAGGCCTATATCCCAAAGAAATCTTAAAAGAGGGAAAGGGACCCACATGTGCAAAAATGTTTGTGGCAGCCCTTTTTGTAGTGTCTAGAAACTGGAAACTGAAAGGATGCCCATCAATTGGAGAATGGCTGAATAAATTATGGTATATGAATATTATGGAATATTATTATTCTATAAAAAATGACCAGCAGGATGATTTCAGAGAGGCCGGGAAAGACTTGCATGAACTGATGCTGAGTGAAATCAGCAGAACTAGGAGAACATTATACACAGCAACAAGACTATACTATGATCAATTCTGATGGACATGGTTCTCTTCAACAATGATGTGTTTCAAACCAGTTCCTATTATTCAGTTATGAAGATAGTCATACATCCAGAGAGAGGCCTGAGGGAACTGAGTGTGGACCACAACACAGCATTTTAACGCTTTCTGTGAATATTTCCTTGCATTCTGTTTTCCTTCTTAGGTTGTTTTTGTGTTTTTTGTTTTTTGTTTCTCTTTTTCTAGATCTGATGTTTCTTGTGCAGTAAGATAACTGTATAGATATGTATACATATATTGGATTTGTCATATAATTTAACATATTTAGCATGTATTAGATTACCTGTCATCTAGCGGTGGGGGATGAGGGGAGGAGGGGAAAAGCTTGGAACAAAAAAAAGTTTTGCAAAGGCCAATGTAGAAAAATCACTCATGTGTACTGTAAATAAAAAGCTTTTAATAAAAAAAAAGTTAATGTACAGTAAGCTTTGCTAAAATGCATTTGTTCTATTAATAAAAACCAAACCACTCCTTCCTTTTATCCCACCTCAATACATGATTCACAGCCAGAAAGGAAGAAAATTACCAAGGGTATAGTCATTCCTCACATATCTAAATAATCAATTTGTTTAATGTTTTCATCATCTCAAAACACAAATTGCTTAACCCTGAATTATACATAGCTAAAAGCATGCCCCAAAGTTTCCACATGGTAACAGGAACCAAGCATGATAACTCCATAGGTTTGTCCTATAAGCCAGCTGAACCTTTCTACATGAAAAGCGTAGAGGTTTAAAACTGAATATAAACACTAATTTAGGAGTTTCTGCTTACATGTGAGGTCCTTCTCTATTGATCAGTTAATGAACATGCTACTAGTACTGAATCATATCAATATTAACATTTTTACTATAAACAATATTAGAAGACAAAAAGCTTGCAGCTAATGAAAAAACGGTTCATAGGCTCATCTTGGAGAAAAATATGGAACTTGGTGGAAATGGTTTTATTTTATGTCCAAATGAAACAAGAAATATGGACACTCATATTTAGAGTAACACTAATAAGGATTTTGAGGAGAAAAAAAGACCATTGGGGGAATTTTATATCTCATACATTAATATCTGTTGGAGAGAATTAAAAGTCTGAAGAATGACATAAAGATTTTTCCTACTCAGTGGATATATGTCAGGATAGTGAAAAATATGTTGGAAAATATAGGTCAGTATGCCCAAAGTGCTATAAACCATGCATACATTTTGATCCAGCAGTGCCATTATTTCATCTGTATCCCAAAGAAATCATAAAAAGAAGGAAAAGGACCCACTTGTATAAAAATGTTTATAGTACTTTTTGTGGTGGCAAAAAATTAGAAAATGGGTAAATACCCATCAATTGGGGAATGGCTGAATAAATTATGGTATATGAAAGTAATGGAATATTATTGTTCTATAAAAATGATGAACAAGCTGATTTTAGAAAGGCCTGGAAAGATTTACACAAACTAATTCTGAGTGAAACAAGCAGAACCGGGAATACATTATACACAGCAATAACAAATTTTTGCAATGATTAACTATTATAGACTTGGTTCTTCTCAGCAGTTCAGTAATCCAAGGCAATAATCCCAATAAACTTTGGATGGAAAATGCCACCTGCATCCAGAGAGAGAACTATGAAGACTGAATGTGGGTCAAAATATGTTATGTTCACTTTTTTTTTTCTCTTTTTCTTCTTTTTTTTTTCTCTTGTGATTTTTCCTTTTGTTCTGATTCATAAGAAAATATGAATGTACATATATAACTAAATTTTTTTACATGTAACTAGGGAAAATTTTAAAAATACATAAAAAGGAAAATATCATTCAAGAGTAAGGAAAGAAAGAAGGCAAGGATTTATAAAAATCTGTATGCTTATATATCATGAACACTTTCTTTGAGAAAAGGATGAAAGGTTCTGGGTAGGGTGAGCTTGGAAAAACATCATCCCTTAACTTCCTCCAAAAAGGAAAAAAAAAAAAAGGAGAGAAAGAAATTAACTATTATTCAACACATAGGTAATGACTCATTACTAACACAGGATCATTTCTAAATTATCTATGTAGAATTGCACAATTAAAATAACTCCAACTTGTCCAAACTGAAAAAAACAAAACAAAACAAAACAATAAAAATACCCATAAAAATTATGCCAAAAAATGAGAGATGGATAAAGAAAGGGACATCAACAGTGATTACAACATTTTCATACAGAATTGTAATGTAAACAAATTACCTTAGGGAGGAGGTGAAAAAACTTAAGAGCTATCTTTAAAACCTATCATTCAATATACTTGATCAGAGGAGAGATAGCAGCAAAGAACATTATTAGTTTAAAATATAAATTTGTTTGAAAAATCTTATGGGGGTTGAACTAGATGATCTGAGATGTCCTTTCCAAGTCTAAATCTATGATCCTATAAGTAGAACCACATTTTAATGATAGTATAGATGTGAAACAATTATGTAGCAAATAAGAGTGAAAGAGAATAGGGGAGAAAATAGGATGCTATTAGATTAGGATCATTCTTTTGACTCATTGGTTCTTTCATAAACCACATTCCTAGACTTATTCCTGTTTGTAAGGAACAAATTGGAAGAAACTGCTTCTTTCTACAGACAATATTAACCCTATTTTTTCCCATATATCAGTAATAGTAGGTCTGTCTCCCTCTCTTGTTTTTCCTTCTCTCTCTCAGAAACTATTATAAAAAAAATGAGAAAAATCCTAGATTTGGAATCAGGGGACATGGGTTTAAATCCCACTTTTGCTGCTTTGACCATGGGCAAGTCACTTAATCCAAAAAGTTTGTTTTTTCATATGAAAAATCAGGAAGTTGGACAACTTGATCTCTTAGTTATCTTCCAACTCTAAGGCTAAATTATGTGGCTTATAACTATTACTGAGAGTAATATGGTAAGGTGAACAAGAAGAATGTGACTAAATTTTTGCCTTTTAAAAGACTGAAAATCTGAATTATCTTATTTTTCTTTCTTTGAATTTATGGTAATTTATAAGTATTTCTAGTAAAAAAACATTTCATATTATAAATCTTATTTCTAAACAAAATAACATTTAAATATTAATGAATTCAAGGATTTATAAAACAATGGATTAACTTGTGAATTAGTTCTTCACATAAGAGTTAGTGAACCAGACCCCCATGGGAATCCTAAAAATAATGTCACTGGATGTTTTATTGCAATGGTAGCCAAATATCTTTTCCTATGACTTTGGTTTACCATGGTTTCAGAATATGTTAAAATTTCAGCAAATTTGCTATTTATTTCCAACTCTTACAGCTTCATTGCCCATATGTTCTGCCTCCTACTAGGTGCACTATTATATTTTCCTTATGATTAATGATCTCCTTTAACTGCCAGCTTCTGGGGATCATGGGTAGGGATAAGCCTGGAAGGGATTGTGGATGAGGGATACTTTTCTAACTTGCATTAATAAATTTGTACTATATTGGCTGCTCTTAAAAACACTTCCACACCACAGAATATCCTACTATTTAGTATTTATACTATAAAACCCAGAAATGATAGAAATTGGAAAGATCAAGGTTAAATAGAAATAAAGAGAAAAACATCTAAGTCTAAAAGACTTGTTTACCCTTATCCTAAATATGAAAGAAAATCCACAAAGAACAATGTGTAGGAGAGAATCAAATAAAGCATGTCAACCTTCAAAATGACAAAAGCCATTTTCTAGGATATCTTAGAATATGATGATGTAGAAACCATTTAAACTACTGTTTAAAGTGAACAATACAGGTCCTAAAAAAAACTGCTATGACAGGTAGGGGTGGGAGGCTTGTTTGGAAATTTAGTCTGGAGATAAGAACTTTCAATAAGGTAAGTAATACATTATATTATAGTCATAATTTCTGAGTTTAATATTTATTGTATGCCAATCAAAATCAGAAAAATTTAGAGAATATATTTTCTTTGCCCCTTGAGTTTACAAATCACCCAAATTACAGGTTATAAAATAAAGTCCATTGGTAATGTTACTATTATCACTATTGTAGTGATTACTAATATTAACTAGTAATAATTCAATGCATATGATTTGGCCTTTTCAGATTTGTTTCATAAATTTTCCAGTTTCCTTCTTTAATAACATGTTTAATCTGTCAAGACTTTGGAAAATAATAGCGTGCATATAGCATTTTAAGATTTACAAAGCGTTATTTTATTTGATCCTTACGAGAACTCTGAGATACATGAGTACTATAATCTTGATTTTATCGATGAGGAAACTGAGGCAGATAAAGGTTAAATGACTTTCCTAGAGTCACACAGCTGAGGAAGTATTTAAATTTAGGTCTTCTTGACTACAAGTCTAGCAGTCTATACATTTAGGAATGTTAGAGGACATGTAGTCGAAGCCCTTTTTTTTTTTTTTTAAGATGAGAAAATGAGACCTACAAAGGCTAAATAATTTGTCCAAAGAAACACAGTAGTGTTAATAACAGAATTTGAATCCTTGTCCTCTGGCTCTAAATCTAGTAATTTTTCCTTTATTCCTAAATCTAGTTCTCTTCCTTCATACACTTACCTTATATTTCCCTTTTTTTCTTTCCCCTTTTTTACATTGTTTATATTCAAGTAAAACTTACCTTTTATAATTGTTGCATGTTTCCTTCATACAGATACATACGCATCTATTTTGATTACTTTTTTTCCTTTTATTCTGAATTCAAACTTTTAAGAAAATCTCTCTTTACGTCTTACCTTATTATCTATAAAAATTTTAAAACCTTACTTAAACAATTAAGGATATATATATAAGCTTTATATATATTTTTAATCTTCTATATAAAGAAATCATTTCATAGTATTTTGAAAATGAGGCTATTTTCAACATTAATGTAATTTCACATTGTGAATTTTTCTAATTTTTATATGTAAACTACTTATTTGCATATGCACACATGCACATGTGCGCATGCACACATACACACTTATGCCCACATATAAATCTTTATGGTCAACATTATTTTATAAGCTCCTCTCTTTGAGCATTCTTAGACTCTAGATTCTTTGTGGGCAGAGCTATTTTCTAACAAATTATGTAAACACCATAGCATCTGGTACTGTTCAAAGCACTCAGTGGAAACTCCAAAAAATTATGATTTACTCCCCTCCCCCATAATTCCAAGCAAATAGCTGTCTACCATGGAAACCAAGGGTTGATGAAGCTTTATATAAGCATTTTGGGGACCTCATGCTTTCTTTCTATGCTATCCTATCCTTTGCACCAGGATTCCACCTTTTCTCTATAGAGTCAGGTCCCGAACTTTATTCACTACCTTGTCCAAGGAGTCAACAAACTGATTTTTCTTGCACAAAATGACAAATATGGAAATGTTTTAAAGGATTGCACATATTTAACCTATATCAGATTGTTTGCTGTCTTGAGGAGGGAGGGAAGGAGAAAAATTTGGAACACAAAGCCTTATTAAAAATGAATGTTGAAAACTATCTTTACATGTATTTTGAAAAATAAAATACTATTAAAAAATTCAACAAGGTCTCTTTTCTCCTGGAAATTACAGCGATTCATGCTGCAGTATCAGTTTTTAATAGGCTAATTGCTATTGAGTTTAACTTTTCAGAAATTAAATTAAATATTAAAAAATGATAAAACTATTCTTTTTTCCAAGGGCATGATGATTTACTTAGAAAATTCTAGAGAATTAGCAAAGACCCTAAATCAGACAGTTAATCACTTCCATAAAGAAACTTATGTCCCTTTATGTCCCATAAAGAAATTATGTGTCCCACTCTTTGTGATCCTGTGGAGTATAGTCACTGTTGGCCATAAGGTTTTCTCGGCAAAGATATGGGAATAGTTTCCATTTCCTTTTCCAGTGGACTAAGGCAAACAGAGGTCAAATGATTTGTCCAGGATTGCATAGCTAGTAAATATATGAGACTGGATTTAAACTCAGATCTTCTTGACTCCAGAGTTCAATATTGTATCCACTGAGCCATGTAGCTGACTCAGTAAAGTTGTGTGCTACCAGATAGACTTCCCAAAATCTATAGTGCTTCTACATAGCAATAATAAAACCCAGATGGCCATAATAGGATCTCATTCAAAATAATTGCAAAATGCCTAAAATATCTGATCAAAAACCACATTTAATACCTGTAGAAATATAATTATGTAGCAATCCTTAAAGAAATAAAGAATAGGGGCAGCTAGGTGGTGCAGTGGATAGAGCACCAGCTCTGAAGTCAGGAGGACCTGAGTTCAAATGTGGTCTCAGACACTTAACATTCCCTAGCTGTGTGACCCTGGGCAAGTCACTTAACCCTAATTGCCTCAGCAAAAAGCAAAAAAAAAAAAAAAAAAAAGAAATAAAGAATATATTAAATAGAGGAATATTTGTTGCTTATTACTGGGCTGTCACACTGGTACTGTTGCCACAATAAATTTATAGTTTTAAAATTTTAAATTTTTAGTTTATGAAAACTACTTAGAGCTAGCTGAAAGATAAAAAAGTAGATCAATGAAACAGAAGACAAAAAAAAGAGAGAGAATTAGAAATGATTGTACTCTATGGATACAAATGAATGTATTTTAGTAGTTAGATGGAAAAGTTTGGTCTCACCACTTCAAGCCAAAAAGATTATAAGAAAGGGATACAAGATAAGACAATGCCCTCAAAAGCAATGTTTTCTTACATATTTTTGACTCAGTTTGGTTAACTTTTTTCAGATACTTCCTTTAAGAGTAGATGAGAATACTAGGATAACTTTATAATTTATATAAATATAGAAGACATTTATTTTAAGAAATTATTTCTTAGTGGTTTAAAAATAATTACAATTTAGTCTTAAAATTTTTCTGGTTTATTTTCTTTATTATTATAAATAAGACTCAGGTAATACATTTTATTCTATCCGCTTTAGAATATTCCAGTGTCAAAATAATTTCCTGACTTTTGATTTTGAAAGCACATCATAACTAAGATGCAATTAGATTAAGATTAAAAAATATATACACAGTGTGAGCTCCTTAAGAACAGTGATCCTCATTTTTTTTTCCATTTGTATCCCTAGAATTTAGCATAGTGTTTGGCACATAAGTTCTTAATAAATGCTTTTTTTTAAAGTATTTTTTTTCAATAACTTCAGTGTTTGATTAAATTCTAAACATAAATGAACAAGGAGAGAATTCGTCTGATAAGAATTGCTGCTAATTGGAAAACAATCTGACAAAGGTTTTTAGTAGCTTACATTATATCCAACAATAAATTAAAAATAGATATATGACCTAAATATCAAAGATAATAATATGAAAAAATAAAAAGAGAAATATATCTTATACCTTTTACCAGTATGGGTAGTAATCAAAAAAGGATAGAGACTATTACAAAAGATAAAATTGATATTTTTATTACATGTAGCTAAAAAATTTGCATATAAACAAAATTAATGCAACTTCAATAAGAAAGGCAATAGTCAAATAGAGAGAATCTGTTTCAAGTATGTTTCATAAGTGTCTACTATCCAAGATATCTAAATAATTATAAAAATACATGGGAAAAAGACATTGGCTAATAGATATGTAGTCAAAGGATATGAATAAGCATTCCTCAAAAAAATCAAACAAACCTTGCACAGTATTAACAACCAAGTGAAAAAATGTGCCAAATCATTAAGATAGATGCACTGATTTCATCACTATCTTCCAGAGTTCCTTTATATTATGCATGAGACTAGTTTTTCCTTAAAGATGATGAAACTTTCCCCAGGATTTGATTGCTTCAAGTGCTTCATGCAACTTCCTGGTTGCCTCTAGCCATCTTAACATGGCTTCTTGGTTACTTCTTGTTCCTCCTTTGTTTTCAGAGGATCAATGACATTATAGGTTGATATCCTGCCTTGTGCATGAATTGGATTTAAGTGAGACAAAATTGTACAAAGTCATGAGCCTCACTTTGTTATAGAGTTATCAAAGTCTAATAAGAGGCCAAAAGTTAGGGCATTTGGTGATGTCCCAGGATTAGATCATCTTGGTGTTTTCAATGTCTGACCAAGCTCTAAACACTCCATAATTCTTTTGTCAGCTGCCTTCATGACTACTGGAATAATTGTTCTCATCTATCCATTCCACCAGGGGAAATCTTCACATGCTTGGGGCAGATATTCTTCCCCCCCCCTCACTCCCCAACTCATTAAGGGTTAGAGGCATGTCAGTTCCCTCAACCTGACTTAGCCCATCTGCCTAAAATATTTGTTATCAGGGTGTGTCTGCTATATGCTACAACTTCTTGGAGTCATTAATGAAAATTGGGTGAGGGGTAGACACAAAATGTGGAAAATTGCTAGTCCTCCCTGAACACTTTACTTAGTCAGGGGGAAAAAAAGACCCAACCATATGAAATCAGGGCTTGTCAGACTTAGTAGATCTCCCAGACCTTGAGGATCACCACATACTGCCCTGATGACCAAAGGTGTTGCTATATGGAGGTGAAGGGGACTGCATTTACTAAGCTAAGTGCTGGAGTATACTTGTTAAATATCCATTCTATGCCATGGCATAAATTAATCTCTTGTTAACTGTTGAATTACCAACAAGTGCCTCAATTAGTTCCAACATTGACTCTGAATCAAGGGGGTAGTGATTTAATTAGTCACATCCCTTTCCTAAGAAAGTACAAATAAAAAAGCTCAAGTTCCAACTCCCTCACTCAGGGCATTAGTACAAATAAATAATGGCAAGAATCAATATTGAAGATATTATGGAAAGGTGGTAGCTACACTGATGCATTGTTGGTGGAGGTGTGAGATGATTCAATTATTCTGAAAAACAATTTGAAATGTTTAACAGCTAAAATGATTGCACTCTTTGACCTAGAGAATCTACCTTTAGGCATGTAACCAAGGATATGCTGATAATGTTTAACTATCGACTGTCTGGGAAAAAAAAATGTACACATGACATACTTTTAAATTTAATCTTCATTATTAACATTTTCTCCATCAATTTTTAAGTGTAATAAATCTACAAAATAATAAATCAAGCCATAATTTATAACAATATCAATTGCCATATATAAATGTTCATACTGCAATTTTAATAATTGGAAGTCAGTTCAAGCTGGCTCCAGCTCTCCTCTGCTATGTGATCAAAGAGATCGATGACAAAAAGAAAGTCCTCATATACTACATATATCAGCAACTGTAGTAGCAAAGAATTGGCAATAGAATAGATGCCCATTGGCAAAGGCTGAACTTATTGTGGCACATGAATATTGATGGAACTGACTGTGTTATAAACAAGATAACATTTCACATTTATAAAACTCTTTTAAGGTTTATAAAGTGCTTTATACATCTTATCTCATTTGATTTTCACAACTTTGTGAGGTAGATACTACTATTATCTCTATTTTAGATATGAAAAAACTAAGACACAAGATAAGTGCCTTGCCCAGGATCACATAACTAAAAAATATCTGACAATTTGAACCCATTTATTCCCCCTTCCAAAAATTCATGCTCCAACTATTGAGCTACTTAGCTGCCTTCAGTACTATGATGAATAAAATGATGATCATGATGGAATGCCAAGAAATAGTGGATTTTTCATGAACTGTTGAAAATTATAATAAACAAACTCCCCCTAAAAACATGCACAATGATTATAATAATACAAAAATTTTAAGTGACATTACCAAAACATTCAAAACTGAATATTGTTAAACTTATAATTCTGAAATTTGGTTCCAACATGAGATAATATCAACCAGACTTGAACTGGTCTCTAATCTTTGGGTAATCAGAGCTGAACAAAGCAGGCCAGAGACAGAAGTATCAGGATCAGAATTTAATTTCAAAGTGAGGGAAACAGAACACATATGGAAGAACCCCACCCTTAGTTGGGGAGTTCTGGGGCAGTGTGGGAAATTCTCAATTCTTATAGCTATGGCTGGCTATACAATGAACTGTTACCCTGACAATGATGAGTAACAGTAACAATGTGACAAGTTTGATTGAAAGCAGAGCTTCATGATCAGAAATAATTCTAAGAATTTGCTGTGGCTGTGGTCATCTAGAAGGTGCAAAGAATTGTTATGCCAAGCTCAGGCAGCTTGCTTGCTAGGCTTTAGCCCTGGAAAACAAGGTATCTCCTTATATCTTGACATTTCTTCCTTTTCGACATAGTGAGGGGGTGGGGTTGAAAAGACCTCTACCCCTATAAACAACAAAGAAGAGGCAGACAAGATGCCACTAGAGGCCAGTTAGAGCAGAATCAAATGTTGCCCAGAAAGTTTGTTTCTTGAGGGAACCTATTGACAAATGTATCCCAGGGATCATTGCTAACCAATGTTTGCTTGCAAGCTGAAAGGAGAGGGGGCAGGGCAGGAATGTATAGGGAGAAAATGTCAACACACTATTGAATCAGGGTCTTGGTGATTGGGTGCTAATAAGAAGGAAGGGGGAGGGGGAACAACTAGGACAGTGTACTCTGCCCCCATCCTGAATCTTGAGACAACTGTCTCTTTTAGATATTAGCTTCTTAGTCCATATTAGATGAATCTTGAAGTCCCTGGTGGGTTCTGCTGTCCACTAAGGAACAGGGGCTTTCTTCAGCAGATACAGCAGTGTACATCCACAAGTCTGGCAATTATGGGAAGATTCAGAAGGATCTGGTAGGGAACCTTAGAGAAAACTCCTGCTTGCCTCAATCTTTGGGTCTGAATTTCTAGTCAGTAAAATATAGGTCCTTCATTAAGTATCTAAAGAACACATAGAGATGGTCCAGTATCCCAGCCATGTAGGGATAGGCCCAAACAATGCAGTAAAGTTTTTTTTTTCTGGATTTCCACCATTGATTAAATCTGTCTCACAAGACAGAGATTGGTCTAGACCCATAATTGAATAAGCTAATTCCAGGAGTTTGTCAACAAGATGGAGTCAATATAGTTCATTCAATTTCCACAATTAGCCATTTGTTGTCCTAATCCCCTCAATCTACCATAAACCAATCTAGAAAGTTTTTCATATATTTACAATCACAATTCATCAAATCAGGTTGTAGATTAAACTATTTAGAGGGCTCACAAAAAGACTAGTTTTAAGGATTTACATGCCACAAGGTAACCAAAAAAACTTAAACATAAAAATCTTAAAAGACCAAAGCAATAAAACAGTTATTATCAGTATTAACATCAATTCTCCTTCTGTCCTAGGAGCCCTTTCCCAATATCCAGTTAATCATCACATTTTGAGTCCCAGGTATCTCATGTAGTTAACTGGTTCTTTGATGTCTTTTCTTGGGCAACATATCTATTCTCAGGATAGCTCGAAAAGGAGCTCTGCTTTTCTGGTTCTGAAGTACCTAGCTAATTCTGCTGAAAATATCATTTAAATTTGGTTCTTCCAGGAGATCATTGTACATAGCAACAGCAATATTATACAAAGATCAATTCTGATTGATGTAACTCTTTCTAGCAATGAGATGACTGAAGCCAGTTCCATGTGATGAAGAGAGCCATCTATACCTAGAGAGAGAAATGTGAGAACTGAGTGTGGATCACAACATAATATTCTCACTCTTTTTGTTATTATTCACTTACATTTTGTTTTCTTACTCATTTTCTTTCCTTTTTTGATCTGATTTTTTTTGTGTGTAGTAAGATAATTGTATAAATATTTACATATATTGGCTTTAACATATATTTTAACATGTATAACCAATATATGGATTGCTTGTCATCTAGGGGAGGGAGTGGGGGGAAGAGGGGGAAAATGTGGAACACAAGGCTATGCAAGGGTCAGTGTTGAAAAATGATCCATGCATATGTTTTGAAAATAAAAAGCTTTCCAAAAAAAAATGTGGTTCTTCAATTTTAAAACTTTAGAAAATTTCAGTTTATATATAATTTGCTATTTCTATTCCTTACCTAAATCCTGTCTGTACCTGGTAGAAGAATCTTTTTTTAAAATTATGAACTACTTTTTTTCTTAGCTACTACCATATAGTTTTGATAATTACTGCTTTATAAAATAGTTTAAGATCTGATACTGCCAAACCTCCTTGCTTTATATTTTTAAAGTTCTTTTGATACTTGTGACTTGTCTTCTTCATTTTTATTATATTAGCCCTGACTACCATGAGTAATTTATATATTTTAATTATTTAAATATATAGTTCTTGGCTTTGTTTTGGCAGATGTACTTCCAGGTATTTTATATGTTTAGAGTTATTTTAAATGGGACATCTCTTACCATCTCTTCTTGCAGGGTTTTGTTTGTAATATATATAGGAATGCTGGTGATAATAGGCATCTTTGTTTCATACCTGACCCCTTTTACAAATAATGTTTGCTGATGATTTTGGATAAACATGCTTTTTTAAAAAATCAATTTAAGGGAAAAACCCACATCATAATCAATTATGTTAACAATTTCCATGTATTAAATTCCTTCTTTGTCTATGGTTCCAAATAGTTTGTTTAATATTGGAATTAGTTGATCTTTAAATGTTTTATAGGAAACTTCTTGATTATAAACATTTGGTATAAAAGGAAAAATATCCCTTAGTTATGTTTAATTCTAAGCATGAGTTATATCTGATAGCCAGATATAGTAATAAAGGGTGTCAAAAACAAGGCTCAGAATTAACTAGGTGGAAATTTTCCTTTTCAAAAAGGAAATAGCACAATGGGGAAATAGCATCAGGAGGATCCTACCTAGGCTGTATCTGCCAAAATTTTTCTCAGACACAGACATAAACCTTTAGTAATTCCCAGAATGCAGCACATGCCATTTTTAACTATTAGCTTCATGACAATTCAGACAATTATTCTTGTAATCAAAGCTCAAAACAGTAGCAAATCACAGTCCCAGGAATTTTTACTTTAAATAGCAAAATTTCACTGAGCCTTCACTGAGCATAACTTAGGGCTTTACCTGATGCTTCCATAATAGTTAACATGTCGTTAATCATTTATTTACAAGTTAAAACTATCCATATTCAGAAGCTTCAGTTATGGGAGGCCCTGGCACAGAATCACCCAGCATGGTGTGCCCTCATCAGAAAAAATGCTGTGCTCTATGAGCAAAAGCAGAATTGAAATAGCTTGGAAGACATGCAAGATGCACAAAGTTAGAGAATCTATCCCAGATGACTATTTGTGTCTGACCTGTGACAGAGCATTCTGAGTTTGTATTGGTTTGATCAGCCATAGTTGGCCATGCTGAAATTTGACTCTAACATAATGATGCCATTCTGGTCCTCTTCAAGAACAAGGGACAGCAACCTGATTTAATCCTACCCAATATACTTTCATAGTAGCAAATAATTTTCAAAGGAAAATGCACTATTACAGTAAACTCATTATTGTTGTTGTTATATGTTTTATAACAAAATATACCTCATTAAATATTTACCAATTTTGAAATACCTGTTTATTTAATCACATCCTATCTAATAGCATCCAGATTTAAAAAGTTTTGTCTAACTTATAATGGTATCTCAGATTTTACAATATAAAAGAATTTAGAAAGACAATAACATAAGCATTTCCAAATTATCCCATATAAAAATCATTGATTTTATTACTGTTAGTATTTTAAAACCACATTAGACTTATCAGGTATGGAATACTTATATTCAATTAAAGGAATATTGTAGTGTTTAGTATATGAAGTCATTGTGTTAAGCATTTTACAATCATTATATCACTTTGATTTCACAACAATGTTGGAAGTGGGTACCATTGTTTTCCTCTTTCTGGATCAGGAAAGTAGAGCAAATAGAGATAAAATAACTTGCCTAAGATTACGTAGCTAATGAATTTCTATGATCAGAACAGAGAAGGATGAACTCAGCAAGGGCAGAGGCTAGCTCCTTCTACTCAGCCCTTCACATTGTGACTGCCATTCTAGGTGCTGATAGGAATACCAGAACCTTTCCAGGCAGCAGCTAGATAGGCCTGCTGAGGGTGACCTACATTGGAGACTGGCTGCAGAATCCTATGGGTAAGGGTGGTTGGTGCTAGGACCTTCCTATTGGTAGTATTTCCTGGTGACAGGGCAAAGCAAATACTGGTATCCTTGGGGCCTGAACCCCTTCCCCCAATAAGTGTAGCTTTTGGGGCCAGGGGCTGCTGGGACAAGAGAGGCAGGATGTACTAGACCTGGGTGATGCCTCTCCCTCTCCTAGGCTTGCCTAGAGGGGCTAGCTGCAGGATGCCCAAGGACACAGGGCCATTGGGGCTACTCTCAGTGGGAGGGGTCCTGTTGCAGTTGCTATTCCCCTCCAATAGATGGGGCAGAATCTAATTCCAGTTTTCCTACAATTTTCAGCATTATTTTTTCAACACCTTTATTTGAGAATCTGATCTGAAATGAGAGTGGTTAACAGAGAGAGGGAGAGATTTCTGTACTTGGGAGTCAACAGAGGACACTTTTAAGAAGTGCAGGATGGAGACAAAAGGCATAATAAAGGGGATTTCCTTTAGATCAAATGAAATATTGGTCTATAATTTATGGAACAGAGCATGCCCTAGTAAATGACAAGGGACCTTAGGGACCAGGACAAAGAGATGAAAAGTACTAATCCTTTCAATAAAAAGAGTAAGAGACTCTGAGACATGGGGTGTAATGTTCTTGTTAGCAATCCCCACAATTGGGATATGCTCATGACTCTAGGAGAGGGAAGTGGGAAAAGCAGAAGGATTTAAAACCAAGAATGGTGTACTTCTATCAACAAGGGTAGATATCTCTTGCCCCTGTATGAGCAAGGAGGCATCTCCAGCAAGAGTCTTGGGAATAACAGACATGATCTGAATATCTTCCACCTTATGCCACCCTTCCTGCCAGTGGAGCTCTATCATACTATTGTACTATCATACATTGTGGGCAGGGTCCCTAAGTGCTTTCCTTTTTAAGAATCTACCCAAACCTTCATTTTCTACTCAGTTTTCCAGGGGCTAGGGTTTTTTTTTTTGTTTGTTTGTTTGTTTGTCTGTTTTTATTAACAGTAGGAGGGAAAACAACAGGAAAAGACTCCTGGCTTGCAGCTCTTGTTGATTAAAGTGACCATATTTTCCTTTCCTACTATTGAGAAGGGACTTGGGAGGAGATGGGCTGTTGCAAGGAAAATTTTTCTTTTTAGCATTTCTAAGTTCTTTCTTACTAATTTCATCCTCCTCTGCTAGAATGACTATCAGCCATGCTTCAGTCTCAAGAAGGAACTCAATGTCAAAATGTTGCCAATTAGAAATAATTAGCTTAATTTGTTTGGAGATGAGTGGATGAAGATTATTAACAAAATAGGATAAAAGTTATAAAGTCAATGAAGGGTTAACAAGAGGTTGCTATAAGAGGCAATCGGTTTACCTTTTCCCCCTTTGTTTTGGGATTACTTCTGAACTAATTGCCTTTCTTCATTGCTCTAAAACACTGAAGCTATTAACCTTGCCATTTACTTTCAAAACTTTTATAAAGCTTTTATCCTTATATTTCCTTAAAACAAATTTGACAGAGTGATACCCCAAAACTTGCTAAGATATTTCAGAAGGGAGTGAGTTCTTGGAATTGCCCCCAAATCTCAGGAGTTTTCTTGTGTTATCTCAAAATGATTAAACTCCTTAAGGATTAATCTTCAAACCCCAGAATCTCCTAAAATGTTTTTAGTGGTTCTGCAAACTTTGATATGTATCTGTAATTTCAACTGGTCAGTGTTGGAATGACAGAAAAAAAGTGTCTTATATGGTGGGCTTTGTTTTGTTTTGTTTTGTTTTAGTCTTATAACCTAATCTTTTTTTTTTCTTTCTTTTTTCTTTTAAGCTTAAAGTGGAAGTTAGTCCTATTTACTTGGACTTTTGCTTTGTTCATCAATCTTTCTCAGGGTTCTAAGCTCTCTGTCTATAATCCTTAGAAGTTTTTCCGACTGGCTACATTTTAAATATTTCAAGGTAACAGAATCTAGCTCACAGCACAATCTAACAAAGCATGCAGAATCTAATTTTAACTGGTTCCTGAGAACAAAACTCTGATGGGTACAGAAAAAAAAATAACCGGAGATATACACAGAAAATTTACAGAGGTGTACAGAGGGGCCAATTAACAGAGGTGTGTAGTTAAAAAAAGATATCTTTACCAGGGTAATGGAATTGAGGCAAGTCAATGGAGGGGTCACGTAATTTTCTGTACCTTATAAATCAATTCAGTCAAGGCATCGGTCTAGTTTTGGAGCAAGGAAAGAGCAATGGATTCACCAGATTACAGATGGAGAGGAAGGGAGTGAGAGTGTCATACTGTGGAGACTTGGTGCCTTGTTCACTCCCACTGATAGCAGAAAATACACTTGGGCCATTTCTGAACCCAATCTAACTTTTGACACCAATTTAAATGTCAACTAGAGAGGAAGCAGTCTCTAACCTTTTTGGGTGACCAAAGCTGAGCAAAACAGACCAGAGAACAGGAGGGTCAGGAATCAAACAGAAGTTTAATTTCAAAGTGAGGGTTTGCAAGCAAGGACATATGTGCTAAAACCTGGTACCTAACTGGGGAGTCTGAGGTAGCGTGGGGAATTCTCAATACTTATAATTATGGCTACACAGTAAGCTGTAGTTTTGACAATAAGAGGTAACAGTAACAATGTGACAAATTTGATTCATAGCAAGGCTTCTATAACTGAGGACTTTCAGAGGGTGAGTACAAAGGATTGTTGTTATGAGAAGCTCAGGACACAGCCTGAACTCTGGAAAACTAATAGTTTTAAGAAGGTATAGCACCTTGCCCCTCTCCCTTTCTTTGCAGAGGTAAAGGACTATGAATATTGCATATAATGTCTTAGTTTGAAATGTGTTGGTTAGTTTTGCTAAACTTTTTTTCTCTATCACTCCTCCCCCCCATTATATGCTAATCAATCAACAAAGATTTGCTAGGGCAGAAAAGTCAAATGCTATTATGAACAAAAAGTCTATAGATTATTATCTGGTGATATTCTCTCTCTTCTATTTCCCCCCTTCCCTTCAAGGTAACTAGTAGACTTTCACACATGATATTCTACAGTAGGCCCTATCTTTACAGACACAAAATTGACTGAAAGATTAGAAAATCTAAAATTCTGCTGTGCTCATTGTTTGTTGACTTTTTTAAAAAAGCTTTGGTGGAGTGAGTCATGGCTTTTAAATGTATTCTTCTCCCTCATTACCTTAAAATAATATTCAAAGTGTTGTGCAAAGAAGAGAAAGAAGAAAACAAATATCCCTGTTGTGCCACAGTTCCCATGTCTCAGTTTCCCTCAATTGTTCTGTCTCAGTTTCCCAATTGTTCTGCCTCAGTAGCAACCCCCCCCACCCCTTCTGACCATTGAAATAATTGGGCTGCAGAGTTATGACAACTGGCATTCCCGAGTCATAAAACCTCTAGATGGCCCATCTCAAACACTTAGACATAACCTGTATCTTTATGGCCCCAGACTTAGTGTCTCCTAGCTTCTTCCCAAACTTATCAGAATTTATGATCCTTCCTCCATACCCCCAACTTGTCAGAACTGAACCAATAGTCCTTTCCTTCAACTCCAATTCCCCCTGTGCTCTACCCCTCCTTCTGCCCCTTGAGCTGCCTTCACTTCCTTGAGTGCCAGAGTCTTATGAAATCCTTGATACCCCTCAACAGATCACTGAATACAATAGTTCTATTCAGTTGACTAGTCTTATCTCTCCATTAATATCAATAAAATATTAATAATCTCCAATCTATAGTATTACCTCAGTTTCTCTTGGAGCATTACACCCTCCAAGTAATTGACATGATTAAAAAAAAAACCCAAAAAACAGAAGTCCAAACTATCCAGAACTATTATAGTTCTGTACTACACTTCCTTCCCTTATGGTTGGCTGGACCCTATTATGACTAGATAAACCAAGCTACTTTATCTCTCCTTCCTAGTTTCAGCTTTATCAAATCACTAATTCTTCTCTCCCTCCTCCCCACTTGTGCCAACAGGCCCAACCCCAAGAGCTTGAGTCTATACTCTCATTTATATCCCCATACCAGCTTGGTTTAAGATATGGGATCAGACTTTTGAAAAGAGGCTTTATATTTATACAATTTAGTTCTTGGCTTTGTCCAGTGTCTGAGTTCCAACAAAGGTAAAGCCAACCACCTTGTATAACCCAGACTCAGACCCAGAATGAGTCAAAAATGACAACATTCACCCACATTGTTCCTATAACTTCAGTGCAATGTATTTTCCTAGTGAGGTCAGACCCCACTTTATTCATCAGGAGAAAGAATACAATAATGAAAGACACTAGCTATTTCTCCTTGCTCATGTCGAAATAAAGGGTGTTAGAGCATCGAAATTCTTAGAGAAGATATTAAGCCAATGAAAGAGACAGCAAAACTACATTAGTGGGAGACCTCAACCTTCCCCTCTCAGAATCAGACAAATCTAAGCACAAAATAAACAAGAAAGATACTAGGGAGGCTAATAGAATCCTAGAAAACCTAGCTATGATAGACTTCTGGAGAAAATTGAATAGGAACAGAAAGGAATATATTTTTTTTTCTTGGTAGTACATGGCACCTACATAAAAACTGATCATGTATTAGGACATAAAAACCTCACAATCAAATGGAAAAAGGCAGAAATAGTAAATACTTCTTTTTCAGACCACAATAAAATTAAAAAATTATATTCAATAAAGGGCCAGGGAAAAATAAACTAAAAACCAATTAGAAATTAAATAATCCAATTCTAAATAATGAAAATAAAGGGTGTGAGAATATAGAGAACAAATACACACTTTCATAGGGATTATTTGTGCAGTTTCCTTCTAAGTCTTGTAGAGAGCTGAACTAGGATCCAGAGACATTAAATGAGATAATATTTTTAAAGTAGTTAGCATAGTGCCTGGCACAAAGGAGGTATTTAATAAATGCTTTTTTCATCTCCTTTCCCCTTGTTCTTGAAGAATATTCTCAGAAATCAATTCTATTTAAGTGATAAACTTTGTCTATCATCAATAGTTTTCAAAAGTTTTTATGAAATCAGTACAAATGACTTTTAAAAAAGCATACTACATAATATCACAATCAAATCTTTGAATTAAAAAAAAAATTCTTAACCTGAAGACCAAAAGAAGGATTGATCTCCATTCATACACAAAACAAAAAACAAATTGAGATTCTACATCAGACAATGAATCTCCATTTCACTTTTTTTTTTAACTGTAACAAATAACTTTTTAAAGTATATATATATAATAGAGTTCCAGGGGTGGAGCCAATATGCCAAACTGAAGCCAGGAAGCTACATGAACTCTCCCAGTTTCTCTCAAAAACCATATGAAACCAAGCTTCTGAACAATCTGGAATAACAGAGCCTATGAAAAGACAAAAAGGAAACAGTTTTCCTGCTCAAGATAGATTGAAAGGACTTCAAGAAAGGTCACCCTCATTAAAGTGAAAGGGATGTGCAGCCCAGCTCAGATGATGTCCAGGAAAGCCTGTGGGAATGTTTTAATCACAGTGGTGAAGCAACCGAGACTCTCAGTCCTGTATCAGTAAACTAGTAGCAAAGCAATCCAGTAGGATAGGTTAACTGGGGCAGTACAGAAGGCAAACTGCTAGCCTGGGAAACCAGCCACAAGACTGTATCAGGGTACCTTCAGCACTGAATGCAAGACATCAAACACATTATATAAGGGGCCTCTGTCCTCAAAGCCAAGACTAAAGCTGCACAAGAAGCTTGGAACAATTCTCTCTATACTCCAGAAGCAGAGCTTTACTTTAAAAGCCATGAAATTGGAGGGTGTGAGAGGGAGAAGAAAGAAAGAAAAGAACCTTGACCATAGAAAGTTACTGTGGTTTCAGAGGAGATTAAAACTAACTCAGAAGAGGAAAAATTCCTTGAAGTGAAACTTCAAAAGGGTATATGAATTGGTCCCAAGCCCAAAGAACTTTCCTGAAAGAGTTCATAAAGGAATATTTAAAATAATAACTTTTATTTTTTTATTTTGCTGAAGCAATTGAGATTAAGTGATTTACTCAGGGTCACAAGGCCAGGAAGTGTTAAGTGGCTGAGGCCAGATTTGAACTCAGGTCCTCCTGACTTCAGGACTGGTGCTCTATCCACTGCACCAGCTAGCTGCCCCATAGCTTTTATTTTCAAAATACATGCAAAGATAGTTTTCAATATTCGCCCTTCTAAAACCTTATATTCCAGATTTTTCTCCTGCCCTTCCTCTTCACCCCCTCTCCTAGACAACAAGTAATCCAAAATAGGTTTAACATGTGCAATTTAACATGCTACACAAGAAAAATCTGATCAAAAAAGAAAAAAAAAAAAAAACAAGAAAAAGAAAAAAGCAAGCAAAGAAAACCCCCAAAAGGTGAAAAGACCAATGTTATGATTCTATTCAGTTCCCATAGTCCTTTTTATGGATACAGATAACTCTTTCCATCACAAGTCTATTGGAATTAGCTTGAATCACCTCATTGTTAAAAAAAAATTGTTTAAAAAAGTCCATCAGAGTTGATCATCACTTAATCTTGTTGTTGCTGTGTACAGTGTTTTCTTAGTTCTATTCACTTCACTTAGCATCAATTCTTATAAGTCTCTTCAGGCCTTTCTGAAATCATCCAGCTGAAGATATTTTATAGAGCAATAATATTCCATTACATTCATATACCATAAATTATTCAGCCATTCCCCAACTGAGGGGTATCTTATTTACTCCACAAAGGATTTTAAAAATCAAATAATAGAAGTAGAAGAAAAATTGAGAAAAGAAATGAGAGGTATTCTAGAGAGAGTCAACAACTTGGAATAGGAAGGGCAAAAATTGCTCCAAAAAACAATTCCCTAAAATATACAAAGCCAATGCAAAAGAAGTTCACTGAAAAATCAAGTCCCTAAAAAATATAATTGGCCAAATGCAAATAAATAAGTAAATTTCCTGAAGAAAACTACACCTTTAAAAGTAGAATTAATCAAATGGAAAAGGAATTGCAAAAGCTAACTGAAACAAAAATCATACATTAAAAAGTGGAACTGGGCAAATGGAAAGTTAACTTTATAAGATATCAAGAAATCAAACTAAAAAGAATGAAAAAAATGGAAGAAAATGTAAAATGCCTCATTGGAAATACAATTGATTGGAAAATAGATCCAGGAGAGACAATTTAAAAATTATTGAACTACCTGAAGGCCACAATCAAAAAAATTGCCTGGATAGCATTCTTCAAGAGATCAAGAAATACTTCCTGATATACTATCAGAAGGCAAAGTAGTCATTGAAAGAATCCATTGTTCACTTCTGGAAAGAGATCCCACAAGAAAAACTTTTAAGAAATATTGTTGCAAAATTTGGAAAAATACTGCAGGCTGCCAGAAAACAAAAATTCAAGTATTGAGGTGCCCAGGATTGCCTAGGATTTGGCAACTTCTACAATAAAGGATCATAGGAATACCTGGGATACCATATTCCTGAAGGCAAAGGACTGAATTATAACCAAGAATGAACTACCCAGAGAGACTGAGCATCATTTTTCAGGGGAGGAAGATAGAACTTCAGTGAAGTAGGAGATTTTCAATAATTTTTATTGAAAAGACCGAAAATTAAACAGAACATTTGCTCTTTAAACACAAGACTTAAGAGAAGCACAAACAGGTAAACAAGAAAGAAAAAAATATTTAAAGGTTAAACTATTTACATCCCTTCAAGAGAAAATGATTCTTGTAACTCTTGTAAAAGAAACAATTATCAGGGTAGTTACAGGGATCATAATAGAGAGTGTGGGTATAAATTGATTCTCATGTGATAATATTAAAGAAAAAAAGGAACTAAAGAGGTGGGAAAAGGATTGCATTGAGAGAAGAGGAAAAGGGAAGTAAAATAGGGTAAATTAGATCACATGAAGAGGCATAAAAATTCTATTTACAATGGAGAGAAACAAAGGAAAGGGATGAGCATTGTCTCATCTGTTTAATCTCATCTGTTTTAAACTTAATCTCATCTATTTTGGCTCAGAGAGGGAATTTTATACACACACACACATATATATACATACATATATATGTATATATATATATATGTATATTCAGTTGGGTATAGAAATTTATTTTACCCTATAGAGAAGTAGGAGAAAAAAATAGGGAAAGAAAAAGTAGACACTGGGTAGAAGGGAGGGCAGAAACACTAGAAGAAAGAGTTAAAAGAAGGGAAGAGAGGTGATAGAAGATAAAGAAGATTGAGGGAAGAGTTGGTCAGAAACAAAACTAATAAGGAAGGGCAGGATAGAAAAGGAGTGTGGGGGGGGGAGTATATATAGAGGAGAAAATAGGTTGGAGAAAAATACACAGTTATCATAAATATAAATGTGGATGGGATGAATTCTCCCAAAAAAGGGAAGCAGATGGCAGAGTGGATTAAAAACCAGAACCCTACAATATGTCTTTTACAAGAGACATTTGAAACAAAAGAGATACACACCTAGCAATCCTAATGGCAGACAAAGCAAAAGAAAAAATAGATCTAATCAAAAGAGATAAGGAAGGAAGCTACATCTTGTTAAAGGGTATCATAGACAATGAAGTGGTATTGATACTAAATATATATGCATCAAATGGTACAGCAGCCAAATTCTTAAAGAAGTTAAGCCATTTACAGGAAGAAAAAGACAACAAAACTGTACTAGTAGGGGACCTCAACCTTTACCTCTCAGAATTAGATAAATCTAAACACAAAATAAACAAGAAAGAAATTAGGGAGATTCACTAGTGCATTGTTGGTGAAGTTGTGAAATGATCTGATTATTCTAGAAAGCAATCTGGAGCTATGCCCAAAAGTCTATAAAACTGTGCATACTCTCTGATTCAGCAGTGCCACTACTGGATGTTTTCCAAGGAAATAATAGAGGGAAAAGGATCCACATGTGCAAAAATGTATGTAGCAGCTCTTTTTGTAGTGGCAAAAAATTGGAAAATAAGCAGATGCTCATCAATGGGGGAATGGCTGAATAAGTTATGGTATATGAAGGTGATGGAACATTATTGTTCTATACAAAATTATGAACAGGATGATTTTAGAAAGGCTTGGAAAGATTTGCATGAACTCATTCTGAGTAAAGCAAGCAGAACCAGGAAAACATTGTACATAAGCAGCAAGAAGATTATGTGATGATAAATTATGATAGTTTTAAATCTTCTCGTTGGTTTAGTAGTCTAAGGTAATTCCAATAAACTTTGTATGGAAAATGCCATTTGCATCCAGAGAGAGAGAGAGAGAGAGAGAGAGAGAGAGAGAGAGAGAGAACTATGGAGACTGAGTGTAGATTAACACATTCTATTTTCACCTTTTTTTTTTTTCTAGTAATTTTCCCTTTTGTTCTAATTTTTCTCACCAACATGATTAATACAGAAATATGTTTAAAAAATGGATGGACTTGTATAACCTAAAAAAAAAAAATTTGATTATAACCTGGGGAAAAAATTCAAAAAAAGCATAATATAATAAAATTTACATAAAACTTTAAAATTTGTCCTGCATGTCTTTGCTTTCTTTTGAATTTCTGTTTTCATCTGAGCTTAACAAAAAATGTTACAATGCCACTATATTTTTTGGCATCACTACTGCTGCCTCGCCCTGGGGGGAGGGGGAAACCCTTCACCAACAGCAGAAAGGGGGGAAACCTCTTATAACAAATAAGTACAGTCATGCAAAATTGATACTGTGATGATGTCTGAAAATGTATGTCTATCACTTGTAAGAAGGTGGGTAATGCACTTCATTATTAGGCCTTTAAAGACATAGTTAAGTTTGATCAAAGTTCTTTTCAAAATTGTTTTTCTTTACAATATTTTTTTCCTTAAAATGTTTTTTTTTTTTTTTTTTGTAAATTGTTCCACTGTAGCCAATCTTCTGAGGATTATCTGAGATCATCTCTTTTATAATTTCTGTGTTGCAATAATATTCCATTACATTTATGAACCATAATTTGTTCAGGTATTCCCCGATTATCTAAGAAGCCTCTTTGATTCCGATTCCTTGATTTTCTCAATCCCCCATTTAATATTTCCTTTAGGATCAAGTAGTTGTTTTGCTTATATTTTCTTCCTGGCATTGCCATTCTTACATTCCTCCCCCCAACACCTCCTCCTGACCTCCCACCCCCACTTCATATCTGCTTGTTTTCCTGTTGAATCTGATATATTTCTACACTGACTTCTCTATGTGTCCAACCTTCCTTGTTTTCAGCTAAAAGTGAGATTCATCTAATGCCTACTCCTCGTCCACCCTTTCCTCCACCTTTGTATGTTACACATTCCAGTTAGGACAAATAGCAATTTCTGCCCCTTTCTTCTTTTAACACTGATATACTACTCTTCTTTTTTCCCCTTTGGCCCTCCTTCCTCGTTTCCCTCTTAAACTCCTCAAAACAGAACTAAATCTTAAACCCGCCCAGGACATCTGTTTTTCTTTATTTAAGATATTAAGTTTCAGAAGGGACACATTTCTTCTCTCCCATGAGAGTAACATTGGTAAATCATCATGTAATTTCTTCTAATTGACAACACCAACCCTTACTGTAGACAAATTATGGAATGCAACACCAAAGTTGACTAGGTCTTATTTTTTACTGCCATATACACAAAACCAGAGGGGACCTTCTCATCAATAATTTAAAGTTCATTAGCAGAAAATTTATTTTAACTGTGGAATCTAATAGTGAGAGTACTTCTTTCTTCCCTGAATATCATTCATTAGGAGCGGCCAAAGAACTAGTTAGAGTTGAGGTCCTTTGTACTAACGTCAGTTAACTAGAATATCAAATCACCCCTTCATCTATTACTCCAGTTGTAACCCACTCAGGCTAGTTCCCTAGTTCTTTTCTGTTAACAACAAAAAGAGGGTCTGGTCTCCTACAAATCTCAGACATATGAAAATATGGGACAATCCCTATGAAGCAGATCCTAATGGTGGCACTCAAAGTCATACAGAACGGCATCATAAATCACTGAAGGTCAAATTCTCAGAGCCTCATAGTCCTGTTACTATTTGGGGTCTATGAAAACTATGCAAAATTCTACTACAAGAACTTAACTCCGGACAAGATGTAGGGCCAGACTTATGTAGTTTAACAGCATGAGTACAACCTTGACACTAATCATTCAAATGGCAGGTACTATCAGTGTGTGCTATGTTCCAATCACTTTGCTAAGTGCTGAGACCCGGATACTATTTAAAAAAGAAACTGAGAAAGAAAGAAGGAAGAAGAGAAAGAAAAGAAAGAATAGAAGAAAGAAGGAAGGAATGGAGGGAGGAAAGAAGAAAGAAAAGAACAAAACTAGTTCTTTCAAAAGGGAGTTGGGGTATGGGAATGAAAGGAAGGGAAATCAGTTGATGAGAATACAAGAGGTAACTTAACCTTTTTATTTTCTATTATATCTTTGCTCGTTTGTAATTCTCCAATTCCAGTATTAAACAACTGAGCATACTTAGAGGGTAGGTATGACTTTCATTGTATATAGTCATTTTACCTGTCAACTATCTCTATATCAGGGCAAGGGATTGTTTTCCTATTGTTAGCCTAGACATTTTGGATACATTAATAGTATTTCTATTTACATCTGAACATAAATGAATATGATGCTCTAGGGATCCATCATAGAATTTAAGCTGTGATGTGATAATCATAGAGCAAAATGGTAAAGATTAGAATCAGGCAATATCTGAAAGCAAACTTTTAGACCTCTAGATTTGGTCAAGGTCAAGAGGGTGCAGATAGAGTTTGAACTTTGGGTCTCAGAGATCATTTTCTAGTCATTCATTCCTGAATATGCTTTGAGCTTCAGCTAATGAAGAATTACAGAGTGGTCTAGATTACTAATCATGCTTAATTTTTAGCTTCTCTTCATTGGACTTTGGTTTCATATATAGTACCATCTTACACAATCATCTATCAAAGGACAGCTGATTTTTCTTTCTTTTTAAACTTGCTTCTCATCTGGCCCATATTTGGGAGGGAGTTTAGGGAGGAAGATGGGGAAAATTGAAATATTCTTCTTGTCTATTTTTAATTAGGGTATGATTTGAAATTATAGCAAACAAAGAATAATATAGATTAGTGATATATGATAGGCATCATGGCACATAGGAAGAACATTGGACTGGTATCAGAGGACTTGTTCTGCTACTTGCTACCAATGTGACCTTGGGGAAGTCAGTTAAGTCTTTTTGATCTATATTTTTTCTTGTATAAAAAGGGTACTTGAATTATTAGTCAGGTACTCATTCTTCCCTAAGGCAAGATTTAGAGAAAAATATACAAATAGACTTGGGGGGGGATTTAGCTTTTCAAAGCCAAGAAGAATATTATTAGCATGCTTCCAGACACAAAATAAGGATTTCTTTGGAAAAATAAAATACTGATGCTTTCTAAATGTCACATTCATTTCCAAATATATTCCTCTCTCCATCAGTGAGCCATCTATTGTAACAAGTATTAAAAAAGAAAGAGAAAGCAAAGTTCACATTATGCCTGACAGAGAATGAACATTTCTCTTTGGTAAACTATTATACTTCTGTCCAGTAAATATAGCAGATTTCTTAAAATACTGTTGCATTTTCCCAAAATTCTATTGTAACAAACTATTAGACAAAATTATCATTGCAAATTATCAAAAAATATGTTATTCTTTGTGAAGTTCTAATATGGTAACAAAATTTTTTTAATGCAAATTGCCAAGGATAAGCTACAATGAGGATTATTATAATTTGTGAATTTATAGCTATTGGGCTCTTTATCTACATAAAAAAACATACTCTTTGAAGATTAATGCTTAGTTCATACTTGAGGGAATTACTATTATTGGTTCTCTGTTCTAACAGTTGTAGCAATTGGCCTGCTTATTGTATCAAATTTGGTGTTGCTAAGGCCTGCAAGAGCCTTTATACATGGGTTTGTGACTTTTTCTGGTACTTTCTTTGCTTTTTCTCCAGAGAATATCCAACTGGTTTGATTCATAATTAGAAATCTCCTACTACAATAATTGTCTTCAATTATTTTGTGTCTGTGGCAATCTCTCATTTAACAACATTAGTTTACAGATATATTACATTTTGCAAAATATTGTAACCTCAGCTGAGCCTCACAATAATGCCATCAGATAAAGGGTTAAAAATAAGTACAGGAAATAAGCATTTATATAATGCCTACTATTTGTGGGGTACTGTGCTAAGGTTTTGGTTTTTGTTTTTTTTTTTAAAACAAACATTTCATTTTATCCTTACAATAACCCTGGGAAGTGGATGCCATTATTACCCACATTTTACAGTTGAGGAAACTGAGGCAAATGGAAGTTAAGCTATTTGTCCAGAGTCATATAAGCTATCAAGTGCTTGAGGAAGATTTGAACTTTGATCTCTCCTGATCCCAGGTCCAGCATTCTATATACTATGTCAATTGCTTCTGTACTAAAAGTACAGTATCTTGTCTTTTTTCTATTTCTATTCCTTTTTTTGATGATTCACTGAGTGAAGTTTTTTCAATGTCACTTATGGAAAATTTAAAATTGATAGCTATATTAATTTAAATATTTAATATCTTGTTTATATGTATCACCAAGACCTTTTAATATATGTAAATTGAATAAATGAAAAATTCACCTAGGCACTTTTTTAGGGCTTCCCTCCCCTCCCCCAATCAGAGTGTTTTTGAAAGCTCATTGTAGAAAAGAACAAGGAACATGAGCAAGATGATAATAGGAGGATTTGGACTTCATGGCATGATCAGATTCCAAGAGTAATCAATAATGGTCAACTTAGAGATTTCCAGTGGATCTTCTCATTCGTCTGTACTTAGCCTTATGCCATTCATTATTTTAATTAATTAATTGTATGAAATTGTAAAAGGTATGCTTGCCCAAATCATAGTTGACATGAAGTTTTGAGGGATAATTAATACGTTGGATAACAGGGATCTAGGAAAATTAGTACAGGGCTAGATCATATAGTTGAATCAAATAATCTAAAGTCCAAAAGTGAACTCATTACTTTCCCTTTAAACCCTCTCTTTCCAAACTTTTGTTTTAGTATTGAGGGTACCACCACCTCTCCAGTCTATCAGGCTTGCAATCTAGTTGTTATCCCCTTCAGTTCCTCAGTATCTCATCTCCAACCTCCTGTTTCCCCAATCCATATCCAAACTGTTGTCAAGACATGTTGATTCTACCTTTGCAACATGTATATGCTTTTTTCTCCTCAGACCCTACTACCATGCTGGTGTAGACTCTTATTATCTCATGCTTAGAAAATTGCAATAACCTGGTAGTAGGTCTACCTAACACAAGTCTCTCCCTACTCCAACCCATTCTCCTATTAGCTGCCAAATCAAATAAGAAGATATTTATTAAAAGTGCTTAGCACAGTGTCTGACATATAGAAGGCATTGTAAATATTCATTCCCCCAAAACATAAGTATTTTCCTATCACCTTCAGGATCAAATGGAAAATCCTGTTTGGTGTTCAAAGCCTTTCATAGCCAGTCATTTCCTGCTCCTGAGACTCTTCCCAATATACATGTACTTTGGTCCAGTGACACTAGCCTCTTTGCTCTTCCTTGAACAAGACACTGCATCTCTGGATGTATTTTCACTGACTGTCCCTCACGCCTGTAATGGTCTCCTTCATCGCTGTCTCTGGGCTTCTTTCAAGTCCCAAATAAAATCCCAAATAAAATAAATTAGTCTATGCCTAGTTTCTGCTAAATTGTTTTCTAGTTTTCCTAGCATTTTTGGTCATACATTGAGTTCTTATCTTTTTCAAAGCTTGCATCTTTGCCTATTTTTTTCAAATAGTTTATATAGTATTGGAATTAATTGTTCTTTGAATGTTTGGTAGAATTCACATGTAAATCCATCTAGCCCTGGAGATTTTTTCTTAGGGAGTTGATTAATAGCTTGTAATGGGGCTATTTAAATAATTTATTTCCTCTTCTGTTATCCTGGGCAATCTATATTTTTGTAGATATTCCTCCATTTCATTTAGATTATCAAATTTATTGGCATAAACCTGGGCAAAGTAACTCCTAATTATTGCTTTAATTTCTTCTTCATTGGTGGAAAGTTCTCCCTTATCATTTTTGAGACTAAATTTGATTTTCCTCTTTCCTTTTTCTAATGAAATTAACTAAAGGCTTATCTATTTTGTTGGTTTTTTCATAAAACCAACTCTTAGTTTTATTTATTAATTAAATATTTGTTATTTTCAATTTTATTAATCTCCCCTTTTATTTTTAGAATTTCCAATTTGGTATTTAATTGAGGGTTTTTAATTTGTTCTTTTTCTAGCTTTTTAAATTGTAAGCCCAATTCATTGATTTTTTCTCCCTATTTTATGCAAGTAAGCATCTAGAGATATAAAATTACCTCTTATAACTGCTTTGGCTGTATCCCACAAATTTTGGTATGTTGTCTCATTATTATCATTCTCCTGAATGAAATTATTGATTGTGTCTATGATTTGCTCTTTCACCTATTCATTTTTTAAAATTAGATTATTTAATTTCCAATTAGCTTTTGGTCTATTTTCTCCTGGTCTTATATTACATATGATTTTTATTGCATCATGATCTGAAAAAAATGCATTTACTATTTCTGCCTTTCTGCAATTGATTTTGAGGTCTTTATGCCCTAACACATGGCCAGTTTTTGTATAAGTTCCATGAACCACTGAGAAAAAAGTTAACTCCCTTCTGTCTCCATCAATTTTCTCCAAAGATCTATCATACCTAACTTTTCTAACATTTTGTTTACCTCCCTAACTTTTTTCTTATTTATTTTGTGGTTTGATTTATATAATTTAGAGAGAGCAAGGTTGAGATCCCCTACTAGCATAGTTTTGCTGTCTATTTCTTCTTGCATCTCTGTTAACTTCTCTAGGAATTTGGATGCTATACCACTTGGTGAATATATGTTTAGTATTGATAATGCTTCATTATCTGTGATACCCCTTAGTAAAATATAGTTTCCTTCCTTATTTCTTTTAATTAGATATATCTTTGCTTTTACTTGATCTGAGATCAGGATTGCTACCCTTTGCTTTTTTACATTCACCTGAAGCATAATAGATTCTGCTCCAGCCCTTTACCTTCACTCTGTTTGTATCTCTATGCTTTAGATGTGTTTCTTGTAAACAACATATTGTAGGATTCTGGCTTTTAATCCAGTCTGCTATCCACTTCTGTTTTATGGGAGAGTTCATCCCATTCACTTTCACAGTTAAAATAACCAAATCTGTATTTCCTGCCATCTCATTTACCCAAAGTTATGTTATTCTCTTTCTTTTCCCCTTTCTCCCTTCCCCCCTCCCCAGTATTTTGCTTTTGATGACCACCTCCCTCAAACAGTCCTCCCCCTTTAGAGCCTCTCTTTCCTTTTTACACTTTTCCCCCAATTCTTCTATTTTTCCCTTCTATTAGTCTATCCCTTTCTTTTTCTCCTTTCCCTCCTACTTCCCTGTAAGGAGGGACAAGTTTTTCTGTGAAACCAAATGTGTCTGATATATTCTTAGAGGCCAATCTGATGAGATTAAGATTTACACAATGCTCACACCCCTCACTTCTTTCCCTCAATTATATTAGATTTTCTTTGCCTCTTCATGAGATTTTACCTTATTTTTATCACCATTTTTTTTACCTTATTTTACCTCCTTTCCCCTCTTTTTTTTCACCACCTCTAGTTTTTTTCATTTTATCAAAGTAAAATCAAATTATATTCCCATTCTTTAAGTATGCCCATAGTAGAAATATAGTTCTCAAAAGTTCTTTCTTTTTTACCTTTTTATGTTTCTTTTGAATTCTGTTTGGAGGTCAAATTTTTTGTTCAGATTTGGTCTTTTCATTAGAAATAGGTGAAATTCACCTATATTGTTGAATATCCATCTTCTTCCCTGGAAGATAATCCTCATTCTAGCTGGATAGCTTATTGTTGGCTGTAATTCAAGTTCCTTTGCCTTTAGGAATATCTGATTCCAGGCCCTTTGATCCTTTAATGTGGAAGCTGATAGATCTTGGGTGATTCTAATTACAGTTCCTCGATATTTGAATTGTTTCTTTCTAGCTGCTTGCAATATCTTTTCCTTAGTGCGATAGTCCTGAAATTTAGCCACGATATTCCTTGAGGATTTAATTTTGGGGTCTCTTTCAAGAGGTGATCGGTGAATTCTTTTGATGGCGATTTTGCCTTCTGATTCTAAAATATCAGGGCAGTTTTCTTTTATGATTTCCTGGAAGATAGTATCTAGGTTCTTTTTTTCATCATGGCTTTCAGGGAGTCCAATAATCCTTAGATTGTCTCTCCTAGATCTGTTTTCCAAGTCAGTTGTTTTTCCTAGGAGATATTTCATATATTCTTCTATTTTTTTCATTTTTTTTTGTTTTTGTTTGACTAATTCTTGAAGTCTTAATGAGTAATTCACTTCCATTTCTGCAACTGTAATTTTTAATGTATTATTTTCTTCAGTTACCTTTTTTAGCTCCTTTTGTAACTGGCCAATTGAATTTTTTTGGTTCATTGCAGTCTTTTTTCCATTTCACCAATTTTGTTTTTCAGTGAATTGTTGTCTTTTTCCATTTCGCCAATTTTGTTTTTCAGTGAGTTGTTGTCTTTTTCCATTTTGCTAATTTTGTTTTTCAGTGTGTTGGTATCTTTTTCCATTTTGCCAATTTTGTTTTTCAGCGAATTAGTGTCTTTTTCATATCTCTTTTGTAGGGCATTATATCTTTCTTGCAATGATCTCAATTCATTTCCCCATTTTTCTTCTAACTCTCTTTTGAGATTCTTTATGCAATCTTCCAGGAAAGTCTTGTGAAATGGGGACCAGCTCATGCCTCCCTTTGTGGCTTCCTCTGGATTTGCTTTACCTTTAGGAACCTCAGGATCTGAGGATTGCTCTTCTTTCTCTCCATAAAAGCTGTATATAGTGAGAGTTCTTTTCTGTTTCTTACTCATTTTTAAAAGGTTGAGGTCTGTTTAAAAAAGCAGAGGAGCAGCAGCTGCTTTACCCTGGGGCAATTCGATTGGTTGACTTCCGGTGCTGGGCTTTCCGGGCTAGGTCCCTTGTTCTCAGTGGTTTTCAATCTACCTTTTACTAAAGGCAGATCTGCCAAAGCACCTGCCCTCAACCAGAGCAAAGTGGTTCAAAAGTCTCCCAGGGACTTCCCAGGTGCTTAAAATCTGCCACACTTTGTCCCAGCCCTGGCTTCCTGCCCTGTCTGCGCGCAAATCTTGCATCTTTGTGTTTATCAAACACTATTTTACTATTGTCTAGTATAGTATAGTATATCTACTCCATTCCACTGGTCCACCATTCTATTTCTTAGCTGGTACCACATTGTTTTTGGTGATTATTACTTTGTAATGTAGTTTGAAATTGAATCTGCTAGGCTACCTCAACATTTTTTTAATTGATTCCCTTAATATTTTTGACCTTTTGTTCTTCCAGATGAATTTGATTACCATTTTTTCCTAGCCTTGTAAAATAATTCTTTGATAATTTAATATGGCACTGAATAAATGAACAAGTAGAATTGTCATTTTTATCTTCTTGACATGACCTATTCATGAGCAATTAATATTTCTTCAGTTGTTTACATCTGTTTTTGTATAAAATGCTTTTTGTAGTTGTTTCCATATAATCCTTGTTTTGGCAGGTAGACTCCTAAATATTTTGTACTGTTTACAATAACTTCAAATGAAATTTTTCTATCTCTTCCTGTAGAGTTTTGTTTGTAGTATATATAAACAATGATGATTTATATTAAATCTTATAGCTTTGCTTAAGGTATTAATTTTTTCAACTAGTTTTTAGTTGATTCTCTAGGTTTATAATTATATCTACCAAAAAAAATGAGTTATGTTTTCTCATTGCCTACTCTTATTCTTTCAATTTCTTTTTCTTGTCTTATTGCTATATACCCTTTGTATTTAGTATTATTATCCATCAGAAACAAAGAAACTTAACAGCTGTGGGTAAGTCCTCTCTGTGTGTGAATTTTTTGTATTTTACCAAGAGTCAAAAACTTTAGTTGGTCATTCAACAAGCATTAATTAAGCACTTATGTTTCAGTCACTGCACTAAGCACTGGGAATGTTGTTCATCCTTTATTCTGGAAGAGGACAATAGTACCTCAAGGGTGATGTCTTGACTCATGAGTGAATTGGATTTAAGTGAGGCAGACCTGCTCTTAGTCATCAGCCTCTCTCTTCCAGAGTAATTATAGTTCATAACTCAAGACAATTGGTGAGAGCCCTTAAGTTGGACTGACTTCTTTTTAAGATGCCTGCCAGCCCTGGATTTTGTGGTTCTGAAACTTCATCATCTTTTCAAAATAGAAGTCTCTCTTCTATTTCTCTTTTGTTCAAAATATGCCTAAAATGTCTAATTCTGAATATTACTATGGTTCATCTACTCATCCTGGGCATAAGTTATTTACATTCTGAGACATAAGTTAAGTGGAAACAGAATGAGTCTGCTTGTATAAAAATCAGTGAGGTTAATTTCTTATATTAAAAGGAAATGAAACATGTGCTTCTGCTGAAGTTGAAGAGATATCAGATATAGTAGTATTTGTCTAGCAGGACTGTCCTATCTATTGAGCTTGTACATGCTTAATTATTGGATTGCTGATTCAATAAGTGATTCCTGCCCAATGATTTGCCATAGTTTGATTTTTAGCCCTTTTAAAATCATTGATTAGTGCTTACATGGTGTAAATGTGATATCAGAAAAATCAGGATATGTGAAAATAAATTCAGGCTTCCAAATAGGGGAAACCATGCCCTAGATCCACTATTGTCAGCAGAAATGGCATCTGTTGACAGAACATTCTTGTTCAAAAATATTGTGTCAGAATTTTTTTAAGGTTAGTAATATCAGATGATTTCCCCAGGAAACATTTTCTTAGTTAAATATGCTCTAGGGGCATCCTTGAATAGCTTCTTAGATCAAAGGTAGATAGGATAAGTCTCATATCTGCTACCATTGCCATACTGGACAATTTAAGTAAAAGAGTTAGTTAGTTTGAAATATTTTGCTGAACAAAACTGAAAAGATAACATAAAAGGACCACTAGATTTGAAATGGAGTCAGACTCATTAAAGAGATCAGCTTCCTGTACATAATTCTTCTCCCCTATAAAAAGATGGGGGAAATTTTTATGTTCATAGAATAGTCTGTGGTCACTACCTACTTGTCTATGTATCTATATGAGACTGAAAGGATGCAAAAATAGGTCCGTAATTGGTTAAATTTTGGGGAGCAAATAATCTCTGTTAATTTGGTTAGCATTCCCTTGAGGTGAGCCTCTGAACATAGAATCAGACTTACCTAAGCAGGACAGTGGTTTTAGCTGCTATGTGGTCAGCAATTTACCATTTCTGCTGAAGTAGTTCTTGTCCCCACCTGTCATGGAAGACTAGTATCCAGATGGTGAATCCAGGGAAAAGGAGGTTCTGAGGTGTATACCATTTTTAAAAGGTCTACTGAGTCATCAGGTTCTTTTGTTCAGTTACCATGAAGAGGATTGCCTTGTTATCTCAAAGCACCAAGCCCCACACATAGACTGTTTCAATTTGTCCCCAAAGTATCCAAAGTGGAAGCTAGCCCATACTTAGACTCGTAGAAGCAATCTAAGTTTTCATTGTTCCCAAAGTATCCAAACTGAAAGGTAGCATTTGTGATTCATTGGAAGTAGGCAGGTTTTGAAATCATGCTTTGGTGGTCCTATTATGTCTAGAAGTAGAGGAAGCAACCATGGAATATAGTATCTCCAAATGAAGCTTAGAGCATTCATTCCATATCTCCCAAGCATGTTTTTCCCCCAAAGGATATTTGGAAATTCTATGCACACAGCTTTGCAGTGGGGGTAGGTTGGCGTGTACCAACCTTCATGGGAGGATGCCAAACTAAAATTAGTGCTCCCAACATGAATTTGTTTCCACTTGTTACTGATGCTGCCATTCTCTTTATTCTGACCTGGATTGAACTTCTCAGTTTCCTTTAGTTATCTCTATTGGTGTGACAGCTCCCACTATCTATTCTACCAACCGAATCCTCAGCTTAGCTCTTGGAAGGCAGCTTTATCTCTCCTGATTTGGCATCATCTTTTCCCCTCCCCTCTTTCACACTCCTAATTTTCTACATCTCCATCTGACTGCCCAATGATTCAGCTCTTCCGTCTCTAGCACCCAACACTTACTGACCAGGGATGGTATGTCAAATCTTCCTTGGAAAGTTATTTTTATTTGTTTTAAATAATGCACATGACTACTCCATTTCAGGGTGAGAAGCTTGCTTTTCCAAAGGCATTTGGATGTTTCTATTTGTCCTAGATACACTGTTTCCATGTTCAGATTTGTTTTTGAATGTGGGAAAAAGTTATACAAAGGATGAAGTTACTTTTGGGAAGGAAACCTCAGTTGTATAAATACCTGGTTTTTTTTTTTCTGTTTGTTTGTTTGTTTTTAAATCAAATAATGCCTTATTAATCCAGGAGATAAATTTTCAAAATGTCCTTAATATGTAGTCTGATTATGGATAAGTTCTCAAACATCTTTAAAATGCTACTTATATGAAATATGCATAGAACTCCTCACCTTTCCTGAATCCAAAGAACTATTACTACTGGTTTTCCAACTTAGATACTTTGGGCATGATGAAAAACCTGATTATTACTGGCAGTTCATGTAAAGGAATTCCTGTTGTGGGGGTTTGGTGGTTTGAGATGTCAAGGAAATATCCTTCATGGTCACTAAGCAAAAGGATCTGATGACTTAATAGACCTTTAATAAAAAAATTATAAAAAAAAAAAAAAAGGTGTGTGTGTGTGATTCTATTCCAGTCCCTCTTTTTCCCTTGGACTCTTCATCTGGGCATTAGTTCTCCCATGATAGTGGAGACAAGGCCTACTTCAGCAGAAATGGCAAAACACAGAGGGCATAAGAGCTAAAACCTATCCTGCCTAAGTAAGACTGATTCTGTTTTGGGTTCTGTTTTGTTTTCTCCTGATCTTAGGTAGATGAATTGTCAATCTTAAGATGGTTGTGTGCAGACTTCAAACTTAACTTTTGAAATCAAGAGGTTCATATTTACTAACAACAAGATGAACCCAAGGCCTGATCCAGCTTTCCAGAAGATATTATCGTGAAGAATACAGCGCAGAGCCAAGTGAAATGTAAAATGCCAATTCGCCCTTTCCATAGTGTGCCTTACATTTCTATGAGGTATAACTGTTAACTTACTTAGGGTATAACAAATTATTACTGCATGTTTGTTTAATCAAATGAATGATTATAATTGTGTTTTTATCCAATTCATATTATACATTCAGTTTCTTTTATTCTCTATGCTTTGAGGGAGAATCTAGGTATGATCTCAAACCTAAACTTTAAATTCAGTTCCCTCAGAAGCACCAGGTTGGGATTTAAGGAACTTAACCCTTTTCACTACAGACTAGTCTTCTAGGACTGAATGTCTTTCACTGCTCTGTCTTTATTTTATCAAGTTCTTTATCTCTTCAGTAGTTAATAAACATTTATTAAGCATTTATTATATGGCAGGTTCCATGGTAGGCAGTGTTTGTGGATTGCCAAGACTCAGAGAAATAGTTAATTCAAGGTTGGCTTACAGAATCCCTTAATTAGGAAGGAAGGGTTTACCAAACCGATTTTCTATCTCCCTTAAACACATTTTACTTACTCCTTCATTCTGTCTCCATCATATTAACCAGCAGATCCTTGAAGAACTCGGGATGTTGAACATATGGAATTTTTCCTGGGTAACCCTTTGAGAACTTTCTTTTTCATTGAATTCAATAATTATACTTAGCATTTTAGGTAAGCCTCCATTTCCAGGCAATAGTTTTAAAATTTTTTTCCCCACTTATATTAGGATAGAAATTGTATTCTAGGCAGATAACAAATTCCAGGGTACATTATTTTCCACTAAGTCAACAGTTCCCTGGGCACTAGTATCACTTCTGAAGATTGATCGGCTTATGTTCACTTCGTAAGAATAGCAGTCCAGGAACCTCATGACAATTGACCCATCATAGGTATGCATTAGTTCTAGAATTAGGACAATAATCATGAGAACATTACAATCCCTGTGTGTCTGAGATGCAAGTTAAATTCATCTAGTTCAACCCCACAATTAATTCTTGGCTACTCCCTCCAAGAAATAGACAAATTCAGAACCCCTGGGAAAGAAATACACACTAGGTAGGTAGGAGGACTACCCAACTATACCATGTGAATAGTTGTTCAGGAGCTTCACTCTTGAAAGACATTTCACCCACAAAGTCATGCAGCTTTGTTTCTCTGCTACAAACACTTGTCTAGACCAGACTACAGCAATCAATGTGCTACATCAGATGGCTTTTATAGGCTGACAAGCATTCAGCTGAGAGTCATCAGCTGGGGGGAGGGGTGTGCCCTTTGTTGCCACAGCTGCTGCTTCTTAGTCTTTTGGGGGCAGGTGTGAATTCTGAGGCAAGTTTGTCATCCCTGTGTTTAATGGCTACTGTGCCTATAATGTTTGTACTTCCAAGACAGGTGTGACTTCTACTATATTTACTCTCCATTACATATCTTGTCTGCAGGGGGTTAGGATTTCCTTTTTCTTGACTAAGTACAATCCACAATTGTTGTCAAGACAGACTTTGACCATGTGTTAGGAGATTGGAGAATGCCAAAATATGTAGAAATATGTATGTGCTGCCATTCTGGAGAAAAAAAATTATTTTCATGGTTTTTCCTGTGGTCAGAGCAGCTGAGAAAGGGAAAAATTCTGTAGGAATATTTAGGCATAGTTATGGTGCATGGAAAATAAAATGATTGAATCTGATACTGCTGTACAGAGAGATGTTTAGTGTTAGGGAATCTTAGGACAATCAATAAACACATTCACAATGTATCATTTTGTGTTAGATGATCATATGAAGAATGAAAGGAAAATTTGGTAAGGAAGGAATGGAAAACATTTAGTTTTGGACTCCTTCATTTTGAGTGCTTACTGTGGTAGGTGTGTAAGGTTTTGTGGTGGAATTTGACTGGAGTCATGCTTATGTAGTAATGAACCCACAAATACATGGTATGCCAGTATGGGGGCAAATGATATTGTTTCTGTAACATCAGATGCAAGATTGTACAATTCATCTGGATTTTATCAGCCTAGTTTTTCCTCCATGCCCAATCCCAGAGAGGTAAAAAGAAGTAGTGTGAAATTATGCACATCTGTGTTAGTGTGACATGGGTCTATCAGTATAGAGAGCTATTTCCCAAGTGGAAAATACCAACGTAAATCAAGTCAACATTCATTTGTTAAGCACCTACTATGAGCCAGATACTGTGCTGGCAATGTGAAGAAAGGGGGAAAAAATGCCCCTGCTCTCAAGGAGCTAAAGGTCAATGGTGAAATATAGCATGCATACAAAGATGAACAAACAAGGATAAATTGAACATATGGGATAAATTGGAGATAATCAACCAAGAGGAGGCCCCACATTAAAGGAGACTGGGAAAGCAGATTGCAGAAGATGAGATTTTAATTAAGACTTGAAGGAAGCCAGGGAGGCCAGAAGACAGAGATGAGGAGGGCAAGAATTTCAGGCATGAGGAATAGCTAGTGAAAATATATGGTGTCATGAGATGGGGTGTGTTATAGGAGGAACCACAAGGAGGTCAGTTTCATTGGATGTAGAATACATAGAGGAAAGTAGTATATAAGAAAACTGGAAACCTAGAAAAGGATAAGGTTATGAGGGGCTTTAAAAGTCAAACTGAGGGTTTTTTTATTTTATCTTGGAAATGATAGGAAGTCAATGGAATTATTAAATAAGGAGTGACATGCACTTATTCAAAGGATAGGAAGTCAATTTTCAGATAAATCAAAGCTATCTATAGTCATAAAAATACATTATATTATTATTGATAAGAGAAATGCAAACTAAAACAACTGAAGTACCACCTCATACCATACAGATTAGCCAATATAACAGAAAAGGAAAATAATAAATCTTGGAGGGGATGTGGAAAAATTGAAACACAAATGTACTTTTAGTGAAGTTGTGAACTGATGCAAAAATTCTGGAGAGCAATTTGGAACTATGTTCAAAGAGTTATAAAACTGTTGATACCCTTTGAACCAGCAGTACTACTATTGAGTCTATATCCCCCAAAAAGGCAGGGGGAGCTAGAAAAAATATTAATAACAGCTCTTTTTGTTATGACTAAGAATTAGAAATCAAAGGGAGGTCCCAAAATTGGTGAATGGATAAATAGGCTATGTTATATAATTGTAATGGACTATTATTGTGTCATAAGAAATGATAAGCAGGATGATTTTAGAAAAACCTGGAAAGATTTACACGAACTGATGTTTAGAAATAGGACAATGTTGTACACAGTAACTGCAATGTTGTTCAATGAAAACTGAATAACTTATCTATTCTCAACAATACAGTAATCCAAGATGATCCCAAAGGCTAATGATAAAGCATATCACCTTCAGAAAAAGAACTGATATTGTTTGAATACAAACTGAAGCATGCTATTTTTCATTTTCTTTCATTTGTTTCTTTATATCTGAGTCTTCTTGTATAGAATGACTAATGTGAAAAGTTTTAAATAATTTTACGTAACACCTATAACTGATTGCTTATCATCTCAAGGAACGGGGAGGAAAAGAAGCGATAGAATTTGAACTCAAGACTTTAAATTAAAATTTGAAAAATTTGAAAAAAGATACAGAAGTATTTATAGCAGCAGTTTTTGTAATGGTAAAGAATTGGAGGAGAATAAAATGTCAAAAATATCAAAAGAATTAATGAAAAAAATACAGAGGATGGTAGCCTGGCAGTACCAGACCTAAAACTCTTATAAAGCAGCAGTGATCAAAACCATTTGGGGGCAGCTAGGTGGCATAGTGATTAGAGCACCAGCCTTGAAGTTGGGAGGACCTGAGTTCAAATTTGATCTCAGACACTGGCTGTGTGACCCTGGGCAAGTCATTTAACCCCAATTGCCTCAGCAAAAAAAAACAAAAAAACCCCAAAAAAACAAAAAAACAAAGAAAAACATTTGGTACTGGCTAAGAAATAGAATGTTGCATCAGTAGAATAGGTTAGATACACATGACACAATAATCAATGACTATAATAATTTAGTGTTTGATAAATCCCCAAACTCCAGTTTCTGGGATAAGAACTTACTATTTCACCAAAAAAAAAAAATGCTGGGAAAACTGGAAAATAATATATCAGAAACTTGGCATAGATATACATCTCATACCTCACATTAAAATAAAGGCAAAGTGGGGCAGCTAGGTGGCACAGTGGATAGAGCACCAGCCCTGAAGTCAGGAGGACCTGAGTTCAAATCTGGTCTCAGACACTTAATACTTCTCAGCTCTGTGATCCTGCACAAGTCACTTAACCCCAATTGCCTCAGCAAAAAAGCAAAAAAAAAAAAAAAATTAAAATAAGGCCAAAGTGAGTATATGACTTAGATATAAAAGGTGATATTATAAGCAAATTAGAAGAGCAAGGGATAGTTTACCTATCAGAATTTATGGCCAAATAAGAATTAGAGAACATTATGAAATGCCAAATGGATAACTTTGATTACATTAAATTAAAAAGGTTTTGCACAAATCAAACCAGTGCAACCAAGATTAGAAGGGAAGCAGAAAACTGGGGAAATTTTACAGTTTCTGATAAAGACCTCATTTCTTAAATATATAAAGAACTCAGTCAAATTTATAAGAATATGCCATTCCTCAATTATAAAAGGTCAAAAAATATAAACAGAAAATTTTCAGATAAAGAAATTAAAGCCATCTGTAATCATTTGAAAAATGGTCTAAATCACCATTGATTAGATAAATACAAATTAAAACAACTTTGGGGTACTACCTCATATCTCTCAGATTGTCTGAGATGACAGGAAAAGATAATGATAAATGTTGGAGGGATGTGGGAAAACTGGGACACTGATACATTGTGGGTAAAGTTGTGAAATGATCCAATCATTCTGGAGAACAATTTGGAACTCTGCCCAAGGCATATAAAACTGTGCATATCCTTTGAACCAGCAGTGCCATTATTGAGTCTATATCCCAAGAAAATCATAAAAGAGGAAAAAGGACCAACATGTGCAATAAGTTTGTAGCAACCCTTTTTGTGGTGAAAAAGAATTGGAAAGTGAGTGGATACCCATCAATGGGGGAATGACTGAACAAGTTGTGCTACATGGAAATAATGGAAGATTATTGTTCTATAAAAAATTATGGACAGGCTGATTTTAGAAAGATTTACATGAACTGATGCTGAGTGAAACAATCAGAACCAGGAAAACATTGGATACAGTAATAGCAAAATTGTGCAATGATCAATTATGATGAACTTGCTTCTTCTTAGTAGTTCAATAATCAAAGGCAATCCCAATAAACTATCTACCTCTAGAACAGAAATAATGGAGTCTGAATGCAAATTGAAGTATATTATTTTTTACTTTGTATATTTTTGGCATATTTTTTCCTCTTTAGATTTATGTCTTTTTCACATTGTTAACATGATAATGTATTTTACATGATTGAACCCTTTAACCTATATCAAAATGGGAGAGAGAAAATTCAGAACTCAAAATGAAAGAAAAAAATTATGTTTAAAATTGTCTTTACATGTAACTGGGAAAAAAATAAAATATTATTTTAATAAAAGAAAAAATGAGGGGGGGTAACATGATTAGACCTATTCTTTAGAAAAATCAATTTGCTAAGTTAAAGTGAACTGAAGTAGAGTGGTAGTCAAATGAGACTGCATAGCATTTTGTATGATGTACATGTAACAAGCAAGACATTTCAGGATGATGTGTGTGTGTGAGATTTGGCCTAATTTCAGAGGATCTGCTCAATATAGATGAGATCTTTTGGTCCTTTTACTCTTTTATGTGTTAGAGTTCAATACTCAGATTATTCAAAAAAGTTGTCCTTTGCTCATACTATATGACCAGTACTTCCTTTTCCAATTACATATTTTTGATGGTATTATTTAGAATGTTTTTTGTATTTGGGTCCATATTGGTAATAGATTGATGTTTACCTATACCTAAAACATAGCCCTGTCCATTGGCTCCTTTTTTTCTTTATCAGCTTGCAATTTTGATTCTCCTAAAATCATAGTGGTCCACAATTTAGTTTTTTAAATTTTACAATGAGAATATTGTTGTTAAAAAGATGGGGTTTTGTAGTGAGCAACATGGATTTATTAGAAAGTTCAGATGTGTGTGTGTGTGTGTGTTGGGGAGGGAAGTGTTCTACTAGAATTCTGTGGTGATTATCCCACCTACAATAAGAGAGACTGAGAGAGAGGTCTGAGCCAATGGCACTTTATTATATATGTGGTCCCCTCCAATGGAGTATACCTCAGATCTTCCTCATTATTCTTGATACCACCTCCTTTCAGGACCTTATTTTTATAGGTCTAGTTGTCCAGTTATTTCAGAACAGCTATACCATATACAGAATAATTCCAATGAAAAAGGAAAATAATGTCAGCAGAGTCACAAGTTGGGTTAAGCAAGGAATATTTCCACATAAGATGGACAGTCTTCTCCTTAATTTAGGTAGGAAGAAATAATAACAGCTATCACATTCAATGACTTAAGTGGTCATAAGATGGTCATCTATCAGGCAGGTGATTGGTCTGGAGGTACAAAAATATTTTGGGAGACTTTCCATGTAGTTGTGATCTCTGCCATAGTGGGCTTGGCCACAGTGAAAAGGCAAAACAAAAATAGAGGGCCTTTAGCTAACTTCTTTGCTAAGCAAGTGATCATAGAATATGCAGCTCACAGTTCTGGGGCCTTCTATACAGAACTCTGATATGACTCTATTAAATTGATTAATACCAATTGGAGTAAAGTAGGGGTTTTATGTTGAATCCTCTCTTATGGTCTGCTTTGTTGATGGGGTCCAAATGAATTATTTCTTTCCATTTTCTCTTCAAATTTACCCCAAGCCATTATCTTTTTTGAAAAATCTTTTATTTCCACAAGAGTAGTGGGTTCCATTCAGTCACTAAAAAAACCAACATCGAAGTTACATTGCTTGATAGGGTAAAGAACAGTAAGAACATTTTTCTACTGTGGACAGCAACACCAACACTCTTCTCATCTTTCACCTTCCCCCAAGAACATAAGCAGAGGGAATATTGCTCTTGGGTGGAATAATCACCCAGCTTTCCTTTTAAGACCACAGACTCAGACTTTTATAATCTAGTACAAAGCTTCTTAAACTGTGGGTCAAAAACCCACATGGGGCCACATAACTGAATGTGGGCATTGTGAAAAATTTGGCAACAGTAAAAGATGTCAAATATGCCATCAAGATTTAATTCTTTTTTTTTTTTTTTTTTTGCTGAGGCAATTGGGGTTAAGTGACTTGCCCAGGGTCACACAGCTGTTACATGTCTGAGACCAGATTTGAACTCAGGTCTTCCTGACTTCAGGACTGGTGCTCTATCCACTGCGCCACCTAGCTGCCCCCTAAAGATTTAATTCTTTAAGTAAAAATAAGCAAGCACACTCATCTTATTGGTATGTGAAATTACTTTAATCTTTAATAAATAGCAAAATTACATATATAGAAAAAATTGTTTTAAAATAAATTTCCTTATGATTTATTATCAGAAAATGTTTGATTTGTTATACCTATTCTATATACCTATATACCTGGACTCATAGAAAAGGGGTCATGAGTGGAAAGGACTCATGAGGGGGAAAAGTTTAAGAAGCCTTGATCTAGTTAGTGTACAGTGATTTAATTTAGTATATAATATATCTTGTCACCTAGTACATAAAAATAGCACAAGATTTCATCACAGGCTTTGCTGTTTTTTAAGCAAGGTGGCTCAAGAGAGGTATTAAGGATTTTTTCCTGCAACCTCACAAGAAGGCATGAAAAAAATGTATTTGCCTTTTTAAAAATCAACCTGAGTAGATTATAGGATGGTAAATTTCAATCTAGTGATTAGCTGAGAGGATAAATAATGCCCTTTTGGACTCATACTGGTTTATTTCTGAGGAGCAGCTTTACCAGATGAGTAGAAAGATGGCTATAGTAGAAAACTACTGAGTTTGAGGGAATGAAATAGAACACATATCTTAGAATTAGCAGGTGTTTGGCTGTAATGTCATCTGTCTCCCAATCCTACTCCACTGATTGGCCACAGTTTCTACCACCTGCAACTCTAAGCTCAGCTGAAAATCTGCCAAAGGTACTGCTGCGCACTTTAGAAGAGAGCCAGAACTCTATCCTAATACCGCAGAAGACCTCCCCTCACCCCAGTTCTATTTCATTGGGATCTACCTTCTTTTTCCAAAGCAGCAATGTCCCAGCATCAGGCTTCAGGATCTCTTTTTTCCATGCCTATTGCTAAATTCTGAAACTAAACCTTATATTTACTGTATGCTGCCATCTTATATTCTACATACATGCTTCTGCTGTAAGACAACATTGCTGATGGGGAGAGAGGAAAGAAAAATTCCCCTCTCTCTCATAACACTTAAAAAATTAAAAAAAAATTAAGTGTAGAGAAAAAAAAAGCATTTGTTAAGTACTTTGTACCAGGCACTATGCTAAGTACTGGAAAAACAAATACAAGTGAGCAAAATAGACCTACTAATAAAGTACCATAGGACATATAGAAGAGCTAGAGTTGAAAACGAAGTATGGTTAAAAGTAAACTAGCTAAATGAAATGACCTTTAAGTAGTATGGTCTGGTGATGCAGTAGTTCAAGCAATGGGCTTGGAATGAGTTCAAATCCATTCTCACATACTTATAATTTTATGACTCTGGATGCCACTTAGTCCTGTTTACCTCAGTCTCTTCATCTGTAGAATGAGTTGGAGAAGGAAATGTCAAATCACTACAATATCTTTACCTCAAAAACAAAGAAACAAACAAAAAGCCTCAAAAGCTGTCATGAAGAGTTAAATATGATTGAAACAACTCACCAACTCACCAACAGTATAGTAGCTGGGACAGATAAAGTAACGACTTATGTTCAAAGTACAGAGATACAATCCTGATAAAACCAAGCTAGTTCTTTGTAATAACCGTTTCCTCTCCTAGATGCTATCAAACATGTGTTTAATAACCCATTGCAGAATTTTCACAGGAATTGAAGTCAAGCTTTTTGTCCTAAAATTTGTGTCATTTTGTTCTCTTCACTTTTTAAAAAATCAGGACAACTTCTGCTTCTTCTGTACTTTGTACTTGTACTCTCACTTTGCTTTTCTTGAATCTTGTACTTCTCTTGTTTTCCATGATTTTGTTTAAAACAAAATAGTTTATTGATGCTCTTTCTTTGTATCACTATCAATTGCTCCTTCTTCCCAATAAAACCCTCTTACTGTTTTTTTAAAAATTTGAACTTAACCAATACCAAATAAGTTGAATATTTTAATATACAAAGTAGAACAGTTAAAAGACCTTTATATAAATATGAGAATCTACGTTATAAAAACTTGGTTTTAAAAAAATTATATAATGGATTCAACACGTTATTTTCAAAGATATCTTCTTTGTGTTTCTTATTGAATTTCTTTCTCTTTTTTGCTATAAATTTTTAAAAATGCCTCTTTGATCCTCATTTTTTTTTTTTTTTTTGCTGAAGCAATTGGGGTTAAGTGACTTGCCCAGGGTCACACAGCTGTTCCACTGCACCACCTAGCTGCCTCTTCCTCATTTTTTTTTAAAGTTTTTTTCCTTTTGTTCATTTTTGGTAATAATCATGAGCCAACCCCTCCTCCTATAATTCCTTTTCCCCAAAGACTGAAAGATAAATTATATCTTTGTATAAAATATATATTTTCTTTCTTTCTTTTTTGAATAATTGAATTGTTTTATTTGTCAATATCTTAGCTACTGTCTTTTCCTCATGAAACTAATCAACACTGGAACACAAACTGTCCTTCTTCTCCAGAATATCAGTCTAACTATTGAATGTACTTTCAACATACTTCAGAGAGGTTCATCACAAAGTTGGCTGCAGGTTGAAAAAGTTTTTCCTGCAATGTCTCAGAAAGGCCACGTACTTAGAAAAGAGTTGAAATCTGCATGAGTGGTGGGAGCATCCACACTGATAACTGAAGTATTGAAATTGAACTTTATCTTTTATTCCCAAATACATGTGTCTCGAAGTATAAATCCAAACAAATTAAATTGGAATCTAAGTGAAACTTGTAGTTTTTTTTTAGATTGTATACGACATACTTTAACATGTTGAATGCCTGTTGGGGATGATAAAAATGAGTTTCAAAGATAACAATAAAACAAAAGAGCCAATAATTCAAAAATAATAAGTCTTACCAATGTGGTACATGGGTAGACTGGAAAATCATAATGTATGATTGGATATCAGCAAAAACCAAACCACATGAATGGTAATATATTCTTTAAAAAAGTAAAGGTTTAAAAAAAATTGAAAATACGTTTCTGAAACTCTTAATATCAATATTTTTGATTTTATAGGACTCAAATCTTTTACATTGAAGTGTCTGCCAATTTTCTCTTCTACTGTAGACAGTGGAAATGGAAGGCAGCTGGTTACCATCTGTAGCTCATGTACTTGAAACCTGTAATTAGGTTATTTCTCAACCTTCTCTTCCCTAGGCTAAATATCTGATTTCCTTTATCCTTTCCCAATAGATTATATTTCCAATGATTTAATTAAGTTTGTGGTTTTACTCTAAATAGTCACTAAGTTCCTTACAAGCATCAGGTTATGGAGCTCAGAAACAGATGTGTTCTGATCAACGTTATGTATAGCAGGATTTTTCTTCAGGTTAGACCCCCTATAGAGATAGGAAGAGGAGTTAGACCAGAACAAGAACACACAGAGGAAGTCTGTGCTGGAGGTGACAAAATTTTAAAGGAACTGAGGGATTGATTTTCCAGACATCTGGAAAAGGGAGAGATACCAAAGGTTTTGGGGAAAAAAAACCCTCTGATTTATTTAAAAAGTCACAGAGAAAATATTAATAACTACCAAACCATATGGCTTCTGTCCTGTCTCTACAAAATCTTTTTGAAATAATGTAAATATACAGTAAGGGCATCCTTGATGAAAGTTCAAAAAAAGAAACTGGTATATTTTTGAAGCTATTATTCTATAGTAGATCACATTTTTATTGTCCCATAATTAACAAAAGGTATAGAAAAATATAAGATCCTACTGTATTTAATATATATTTAATATTTTAAAGAAAATATTTAATCTGGCAAAGTAAAATTCTGCTCTAAAGATGCCAGCCAGGTGTGTTTCCTGAATATCCGAGGGGGGCGGAGGAGGGGGAAAGAAGGTTTTTAAAAAGGCATATGAAGAGTGAAATTTTTTTGATAATCATGTTATTAATATTAAGTAAGGTTTATAATGGCCAAATATGTTCAGTACTATCATGGAGGAGTCTAGGATAGAGCCCAAGTCGAGATATTCAATATGAATGGTAGTTAGTAAGATCTCTCAGACGATCCTATTTGTGGATGATCTTATGCTGAGTCTATCAGGATCTGAAACATTGTTAAGACTGCTAAATGAGGACCATAATCTTTTTTTTTCTTTTTTTATGTGATTTATTTATTTATTTATTAAAAGCTTTTTATTTACAGAAAATATGAGTGATTTTTCTACATTGACCTTTGCAAAACTTTTTTTTTTGTTCCAAGCTTTTCCCCTCCTTCCCTCCACCCCCCAAACCCCAACCCTAGATGACAGGTAATCTAATACATGCTAAATATTTTAAATTATATGACAAATCCAATATATATATACATATCTATACAGTTATCTTACTGCACAAGAAACATCAGATCTAGAAAGAGAGAAAAGAAAAAAAAAACCTAAGAAGGAAAACAAAATGCATGGAAATATTCACAGAAAGCATTAAAATGCTGTGTTGTGGTCCGTACTCAGTTCCCACAGGCCTCTCTCTCTGGATGTATATGACTATCTTCATCACTGAACAATAGGAACTGGTTTGAATCACATCATTGTTGAAGAGAACCATGTCCATCAGAATTGATCATAGTATAGTCTTGTTGCTGTGTATAATGTTCTTCTAGTTCTGCTGATTTCTCTCAGCATCAGTTCATGCAAGTCTCTCCAGGCCTCTCTGAAATCGTCCTGCTGGTCGTTTCTTACAGAGCAATAATATTCCATAATATTCATATACCATAATTTATTCAGCCATTCTCCAATTGATGGGCATCCATTCAGTTTCCAGTTTCTAGCCACTACAAAAAGGGCTGCCACAAACATTCTTGCACATGTGGGGCCCTTTCCCTCCTCTAAGATCTCTTTGGGATATAAGCCCAATAGAAACACTGCTGGGTCAAAGGACATGAACAGTTTGATAACTCTTAGAGCTTAGCTCCAGATTGCTCTCCAGAATGGTTGGATCCGTTCACAGTTCCACCAACAATGTATCAGTGTCCCAGTTTTCCCACATCTCCTCCAACATTCGTCATCTTTTCCTGTCCTTTTAGTCAATCTGACAGGTGTGTAGTGGTATCTCAGAGTTGTCTTAATTTGCATTTCTCTGATCAGTAGTGATTTGGAGCACCTTTTCATGTGACTAGAAAGTTTCAATTTCTTCATCTGAAAATTGTCTGTTCATATCTTTTGACCATTTGTCAGTTGGAGAATGGCTTGAATTCTTATATATTTGAGTCAATTCTCTATATATTTTAGAAATGAGGCCTTTATCAGAACCCTTAAATGTAAAGATAATTTCCCAATTTATTGCTTCCCTTCTAATCTTGTCTGCATTCATTTTGTTTGTACAAAAACTTTTTAACTTGATATAGTCAAAATTATCTATTTTGTGATTAATGATGATCTCTAGTTCTTCTTTGGTCACAAATTCCTTCCTCCTCTACAGGTCTGAGAGGTAAACCATCCTACATTGTTCTAATTTGTTTATAATATTCTTCTTTATGTCTAGATCATAAATCCATTTCGACCTTATCTTGGTATACGGTGTTAGGTGTGGGTCAATGCCTAGTTTCTTCCATGCTAGTTTCCAATTTTCCCAGCAGTTTTTGTCAAATAGTGAGTTTTTATCCTAAAAGCTGGGGTCTTTGGGTTTATCAAACACTAGATTACTATTGTCATTGAGTATTTTGTCTGTGAACCTAACCTATTCCACTGATCCACTACTCTGTTTCTTAGGCAGTACCAAATGGTTTTGATGCCCACTGCTTTATAATATAGTTTTAGATCTGGTACAGCTAGGCCACCCTCATTAGCTTTTTTTTTTTTTTTCATTAATTCCCTTGAAATTATTGACCTTTTGTTTTTCCAGATGAATTTTATTGTTATTTTTTCTAGGTCAGTTAAATAATTTCTTGGGAGTTTGATTGGTATAGCACTAAATAAATAGATTAGTTTAGGTAGTATTGCCATCTTTATTATATTCGCTCAACCTATCCAAGAGCACATGATGTTTTTCCAATTGTTTAGATCTGACTTTATTTGTGTGGAGAGTGTTTTATAGTTTTGCTCATATAGATCCTGACTTTCCCTTGACAGATATATTCCCAAATATTTTATACTATCGAAAGTTATTTTAAATGAAATTTCTCTTTGTATCTCTTGCTGTTGGATTTTGTTAGTGATGTATAAAAATGCTAATGATTTATGTGGATTTATTCTGTATCCTGCAACTTTGCTAAAGTTGTGGATTAATTCTAATAGTTTTTTAGTTGATTCTCTAGGGTTCTCTAAGTAGACCATCATATCATCTGCAAAGAGTGATAATTTGGTTTCCTCATGACCTACTCTAATTCCTTTAATCTCTTTTTCTTGTCTTATTGCCAAAGCTACCATTTCTAATATAATATTGAATAGTAATGGTGATGATGGGCAACCTTGTTTCACCCCTGATCTTATTAGGAATGTTTCCAGTTTATCACCATTACATATGATGCTAGCTGATGGTTTTAAATACATGCTACTCACTATTTTAAGGAAAAGTCCATTAATTTCTATACTCTCTAGTGTTTTTAATAGGAATGGATGTTGGATTTTATCAAATGCTTTTTCTTCATCTATTGAGGTAATCATATTTTTTTGTTAATTTGGTTATTGATATAGTCAATTATGCTAATAGTTTTCCTAATATTGAACCATCCCTGCATTCCTGGTATAAATCCTACTTGGTCATGGTGTATTATTTTGGGGATGATTTTCTGTAATCTCTTTGCTAATATTTTATTTAAGATTTTTGCATCAATATTCATTAGGAAGCTTGGTCTATAATTTTCTTTTTCTGTTTTTGTTTTACCTGGTTTAGGTATCAGTACCATGTCTGTGTCATAAAAGGAATTTGGTAGGAGTCCTTCATTCCCTATTTTTTCAAATAGTTTATATAATATTGGAGTTAATTGTTCTTTAAATGTTTGGTAGAATTCATATGTAAATCCATCTGGTAGACCATAATCTTTTAAAAGAATAGGGCATACTTATCTACATAGAAAAATCTAAGTATATTAATAATACCTATTGTCCATAAAATGATAATCAGTTGGATGATCAACCTATAGATCTATTTAATCTATATATAATCATTCACAGTGCTGTGAATTGACAGAGAGCTGGATTTAGTGTTGAACAGGAAGAGGAAAGCAACCTGTTTTATATAATTTTTTTGACTGCCAAACTTCTCCTTAACATCAAGACCCGTTTCCAAAAATAGCAAATCTTCTACTGATGATACTAGTTTAATATGACTGCAATTCATGGAATTCCAAAGCCACTAAAGAATTAAAGTTGACAATGAGAAAGCATACAGTGGGTGGGAGTATGCTGCAATATTATTAGGAGTTATGCAGGAACAATTGTGTAAAGGAGAGATGGATGAACAGAAGAGGAGGTAAGTTAGGTATATAATGTGAGGAGGTAGTCTACATGTTTGATTTTGATCTACTTAAGGTCCAGAGGACTAGAGGATACCCAGAATCTTGGGTTGCATGCCTATGAAAGACTGGCTGAGTTGGGATCTACACAATTAGAAAGAATACTCATAAATAAGAGATCCCAGATCTAGAGAAGTAATGAGGTATACTATTTATTTTGCATCAAAGGGCAATATAGATACAGCACAACATCTGACAAAGCCATAGGTGTGAAAAAGTCAGAGGTTTTATGATAATAAAAACAGTATAAATATTATGGTACTTTTGGTAGGTTGTTCAATAATTATCAAATTTAAAGTTCATACTTTATTTCTTTGATATTTTTTGGTATATCCTTTTTGTTTCAAATAATAAATTTTCCTATTTATATAAATTTTTATGATGTGATATTTATATGCTATATATTTATAAATCTTATTTATAATAATGTATATATTATATAAGAAACATTTGTATATTATATGTTTATATATGAATAATAAAGATTGTGAGTATAATATACATAAATATTGGCCTATATTTGGTATTAACTGGTATTCTCATCTTTTTGTCAATAAATATGTGATTCTTTTTGTGAAGAAATATGACATCAGGTTTGCATCAGAGAAAATGATGTCAAGGTACACTGCTAATAATTCATGTATCATTGTGAAACATTTGAGCCAGTAACTGTGGATCTGATCTAGAGTTGCTGCTTTCTTGTTTTGTAGGGAAGCTAGAATTTCTGTCATCTACTTTGTTGTAATTCCTCATCTACTTCTTTCTTCTCTCCCACATTTTGTTCTTATTTTTCCTTCTTTTTTCCTCTTCCTCTCTTTTTCTATACCTGTCTTCCTCTTCTATACCTACTTCACAGATTTTCTTTCTGTTACTCTTCTTGGACTCACTATTTAATGGTTTGCATACTCCTATTCCCTTTTTTTGCCCTATTTCAATGATGGAAAAATCTGGCTGCCACTGTACAAAATCTGTTTCCTTCTTATCTTTTTCTTGCCTTTCTCTCATGCCTATCAATCTCAACCCCTTACCCTCAGTGCTCCACTTTTGATTTGTCCTTCATTATCTTCTCTGGAATTCAATTGATGAGATACCAACTTTATTTTGTCTTACACCAATTTTTTCTTTCTCACTCCTATCTTCTGGTTCTTACTGAGACATGCTGCTTTCTTGAACTTGCTGTTGTGAGAAAGTGTTTGGGTAGGAGACAAGAGTGAGAATATCCACACAGGATTCTCTTTAAGTCAAAGCTTTATTTTGCAAAAACTTAGTAAGCCAAATAGCATGGGAAACTATTGGCAGTTGGGGTCAGGGGAAAGAAAGCTTATATACCATAATTTTGCTTCTAAACCATGTTAGGAATGATAAGGCTGCTAAAAACAGAATTTTTTTCAGACAATAGCCTAGCCACAGGGTGTGTTAAAAATAATCAAAACAGTAACTTGGGTACCTGAATTCAAGGAACAGTTTACTGAGGAAGTGTTCCATTGGTGGGCTCAGCAAGTCTAGATATATTTATGTTAGTGATTTTAGAAAATGTTTTGTTAGTAATTTTCACAAGCTAGCCAGAGTTAAGGTCCAACATGAACTCTACAATACCATTTCACTTTCCACCCTTTACAATCTGGCTATACTTTTCTTACTAATACTGATGAGATAATCAGAATACTCTTCAATCTCTATCAGAGCCTTCTTAGCTATCTTACTAAGCAACATCTCTTCCTTTGTGGCTCATATTACACAAATTTATCACCTAGTTCAGATTCTGGTGTCTGTTATAACCTCCTCCCTCTCCTCCCTTTGATATTCTCCTTTCTTCTTAATGAAATCATTGCCTGGGTCATAGTTTCAACTTCCCTTCTCCTGTCTTCCTACTAGGGACTTTAACATCACAATTGTAACTTCTTATTTCTTCAGTTTACTTATTTCCTATGACCTGCTCTTCCACTACACCTCAGCTATATGCAGAGATGTTCATAACCCTTGACTTTGCAAACTGCCATATGTTTTACTTCCTTGTTCATGATCTCTGAAATTTCTTTTATCTGATCATAAATTTTTTCTACGTCTGTATGACCTTTCACTTTGCTGACTTCCATTCCCTTCAGACATTACCCCATGCACTGACTACAATTCTTTTCCTTTTCTTCTTTCTATCCCTTGATAAAGCTGCTTAAACTCTGCACTTATTCTCTACCTGCACCCTTGTTCTATACATCCCAAGCTAAGACTTAACCCTAAATTTCTTCTAGCATTCATTTTCTTTACTCCTCTTTGCATACTGATAAACAGAATTGTAGGAAATCACAAAACTGTGCTAACTAGTTGGGCTGTAGGAATTATGGGAAACTGGCAGTGTACCAGGATTAAAGCAATCTATTGATATATACCATCAAGACTTAGAAACTTATCACTCTAAAGTAATAAGAATCATTTATAAAGCCCTTTATCTAGCCCCAGGATTCATAGTGAAAGAGAAATAAAAACCAACCAATCAACAAACATTTATTAAGTGTCTACTTTCTGCCAGGAACTGTGCTGAGCATTGGGATACAAATAGAGGTAAAAAACGGTACCTGTCCTCAAGAACCTACAGTGTAATGAAGTAGATAATATGGGGCAAATAAAAGGGGAAATTTAAGTAATACAAAAAGAAAACATCAAGAAAATTTTATTTAATAAGAAAAAATAGAAACCATGAGGACTTTCCTTTCCCCCTAATTCATGTTATCTAATCTCAACCATGCTCTCACTGTAGATAGCCAAACATTATTTTCCCTGATTTACAATTTCACTTTCTACAGTGACCATTCTAAATCTTGTCACTCCTGAAGCCTCTCATGACATCATCTTCTCCTACCATTTCAGCTAAGAATCTTGCAACATACTTAACCAAAGATATTGAGGACATTCCTTGAGAGTTCCCACTGCTTTCTCCCTCCTAATTACATATCATTCAAACCCCAATTGCCTTTCAAAAAACTCCCAAAACAAATAAAAAATAAGACTCTCTGGATACCTCTGTCTCCCCTCCGTTCTTTGTGACCTCTTTTGGTATTTTCTTGGCAGAGATACTGGAGTGCTTTGCCATTTCCTTCTCCAGCTCTTTTTACAGATAAGGAAACTGAGGCAAAAAGGGTTAAGTGATGTGCCCAGCATCACTTTCTGTCTTTTTTACTGCTAGTGCATGGAAAAGTGCTTGACACATTGTTAGTGCTTAATAAAAGACTGCTTGAGGAAGAAGTCATCAGCTTTGTTGTGGGGTTCATAAACATGAAGTTTAGGAAATCTGGATCTAGTACTCCTGGCTTCCTATCTGTGTGAGGTCTGTGGACAGTAATGCCAGTTTAAGGATGGAATGGGGCATCTGATTCCTGAGCATACCTGCTTCTTGTGCAGCTAGATGTTCCTGGATGCAGCTAGGAGTTGGCCTAATTTTTAAATGATAGATGGTAGTTCTGAGAGAAAATCAATTAACTTTAAATCTGAAGAAAGAATTTTGTTTAGTAATGAGGTGACTACTTCTATTTTATGATGTTATAAGCAGGTGATATTTATTACCTGGGTAACATAGCAAGATACTTTCATTAGGGAAATACAGAAACAGAGAGTGTCATTCCTAGAGAATTAGAAAACAGAAGAAAAAAATAGGTTTACTAAAATGAGCAACATGGAAAAAAAAAATCTTTGGCATGCTGACTGACCCAGTCATAGAAAATGGAGATTCATATTGCATTTCACATATACGTTTTGAATCCACAAAATATGTCTTATCAGCAGGAACAGAAGGAATCTCTTAGATTTTGGAGAAATTTCCATGTTCTAGCACCCACTTTCTTGCTTTTTGTAAGCAGCCTTTTAGTGAAGTTAATGTAGTATGCCATATGTTAGTAGAGAGAACATATGGGAAAACCATGTATGGTGTTTATGTTTAAAGGCTAAATCTCAGACGATTTGGTCTTGTCTGATAGGCCTTAAGATCATTTAATTCAGCAAACTTATTTTTCATCAAGTTAATATATATATATTATATAAAATATTTTTTAATTTTTTTATTAAAAGCTTTTTATTTACAAAACACATGAGTGATTTTTCTACATTGACCTTTGCAAAACTTTTTTTTTTTTTTGTTCCAAGCTTTTCCCCTCCTTCCCTCCACCCCCCACCCCTAGATGACAGGTAATCTAATACATGCTAAATATGTTAAATTATATGACAAATCCAATATATGTATACATATCTATACAGTTATTGCACAAGAAACATCAGATCTAGAAAGAGAGAAAAAAAATGCATGGAAATATTCACAGAAAGCGTTAAAATGCTGTGTTGTGGTTCACACTCAGTTCCCACAGGCCTCTCTCTGGATGTATATGACTATCTTCATCGCTGAACAATAGGAACTGGTTTGAATCACATCATTGTTGAAGAGAACCATGTCCATCAGAATTGATCATAGTATAGTCTTGTTGCTGTGTATAATGTTCTCCTGGTTCTGCTGATTTCACTCAGCATCAGTTTATGCAAGTCTCTCCAGGCCTCTCTGAAATCATCATCGAGTTAATATATTGCAATTTTATTTAATGGCAACATGTATTTGCTTTATGATAATTTCAACAATATTTAAAAAGATGATAAACACTTAAAAATTCTAATTACATTTTATATATAGTCTGCTAGAGAACAATCCTTATTTTATTCATTTTTGTTTTGGACTAAGGGAAAGTGATTGCTTAATGCTTTACTTCAGCTTTTATAATTCATTAATTCCTTCATATAACTAATTCTAAAGACATCCAAAAAAAGAAACACATGGATTCTATACAGTGATTTATCTCATCACTTGATAAGGATCAAACAAGTTTTCCACCATGTTTAGCAGTAAACAGATGCGGACTTCATCTGGAGAAGGTGAACACATTCCTCCCATTCACACATGTGGAGGGCTGGGGTTAGAATAAAAAGCAATATCCTATAAGTGTGAATGAATTCCTCTGGCTTTATCTATGTGATACTTTTTTGGAATAAACTTCCCTGAAACTGAATTCTTTCTCTAATTATGATTCTAGTGATGTTACTTTATTATTCGTCATAAAACTCCACAAAAGTGAAACTATATGTATTCCTCCTAAAGCAAGCCCTACCATTCCTGGTTCTCAGCTACTGCAGTTGCTTTATCATCTTGTTAAATGATGATCTAGCATGTACCTTTCCATGCAGGGGAACCGGCTCATTTTCCTGCTCTTTGCTCTTCTGAGGACTTCTAATATTTCTCAACAAGAGGTTCTTGAACCATCATCTCTATTCTTTTATTTTATACTAATTCACTGTCGGTGTGAAACTGAATTCTTCCCAAGAACAATTTCCTGGAATGACTCTTTCTGTACCTCTTATTATTTGATATGGCAAAGAGATGGGATTGCTCTATTCCTCTCCATACTATGCCAGACAAATTGTCATCCATTCTCTGCTAGAAAACCTCCATGAATGGGAAGGCAACTACTTTCTGAGGTAGACAGACTTTTCATCCTTGACATAATTTGGATTAGGATGTTTTTCTGTATAGTAAGTCTGAATCTCTGTTCTTTTATTATTTCTAGATTTGTTTGTTCTCTGAGGCCAGGAGGAACAAATATAATCCTTTCAAATCCTTAAGGATTTGAGATGTTTCTCCACCTAGGAGTTTTTAACCTAGAAAGTCTGAAGATAGACTTCAGGGAGTCCCATGAACTTGAATAGGAAAGTCACATCTTAATTTCAATGTAATTGATTTTCTTTATAATCCTTTGCAATTTATTCTATGCATTTAAAATTGTTATTGTATACATCCAAAATCATGAAGGGGTCCATAGGTTTCTGTAGACTACCATGGCACAATAAAAGACTTTTTCAACAGGTCCTGGTGTGGTATAGTTTTCATTTCCCTCAAAGATTCTGCTTGGACTTTTAAAAGCCATATTACAATTTATTGATGTTCTTCCAAAAACTGTGGTGCCTGAGCCTGAACACAATGATGAGGTCTTAGGTAATCAGGTGGTGTTAGCAGAGAAAGCCTGAAGTATTGAATAAGATTACTCCTTGAAGCAAGCAGGGAAGGGCACTGAAGGGGTTCAGTTCAACTTTATAGTCCCACCTTCTATAGAAGTCTTGAATATCCCCACCTTGCTGTGTCCACTCAGAAATCCAAGTTATGTCAAACTCAGATTAAATTTCCTCTGTAAATCTGTTCATGGCCCACACCATGTTTGCTTAATTCCTTTTAGGTTAGTTGATGCCTTTTATCTCCCTCCTTCCCCATGCCTCATGATGTCTTTTTACTTATCTCCCCTGCCCCTCATGTGTCATGGTATCTAAGTATGTGCTCTCCCAAATCTGTTGTACCTCTTCATTTCTACCCCAAAATTCTTATGGGGAAGGGAGATGGCCTGTATAATACTTTCCTTTTCCTGTCCTTTCATCTCACTTAGGGTTCTCTAGAAGCATGGGGCACAGCCACTCTGGCACTATCTTTAGGATTTTGCTCCTTTCCCTGTCTTTCCCTACAACTACCGAAGAAGTGAGAGTGTGGATTATCTGGGGGTAGGTACCCTTGGGTACCCCCTCCTGGCATAACTGCCCCAATGGTATGGGAACTGAGGAGAGAGAATATGTACACAAATCAGTCAGTCAGTATACATTTATTAAGAGTCTATTCTATGTCAGGCACTGTGCTTAGTGCAAGGGATACAAAGAAAGACAAATGATAGTCCCTGACTTTAAAGAAGTCACAATTTGATGCCGGAGATAACATACAAATATGTACAAGTTGCACATAAGATAAATAGGAAACAGTCAAAAGAGAAAAGGCACTATAATTAAGAAGGATTAGGAAAGGCTTCCTGTAGAATCACACTTTAATCAGGGATTGAAGGAAGTTACAGAAGCCAATAGGCAGAGATGAAGAGGGAGAGAATTCTACAGACAGGGAACAGCCACAGTCTGGAGCTGAGACATGTCTTGTTTGGTGAAAAACAAGGAAGCCAGTGTCACTAAATTGAAGAATGTGAAGAAAATGACTTTGGTGGCTGATATAGACTGAAATAGAGAGAGATAGGAGGCAGGCAGACCCACCAGAGGTTATTCTTATATCAAAGCATGAGAAGATGAAGGCCCCTCTCAGAAAAGAGAAAGGGGTATATCTGAGAGATATTGTAAAGGAGAAATTGTCTTAGTAACAGACTGGACTTATTTCGGGGCAATGATAAACGTGAGGAATTGAGGATGAAAGCTACAATTGTGGTGCCTTTGACAATAATAAGGAAGTTTAAAGGGAGGAGGCTTTAGGGAGAAAAATGAGTTCAGTTTTGAACATATAGAATTTCAAATGTTCACTGGACATTCGATTCAAAGTGTCCAAAGATGGTTAGAAATGTGAGTCAGAAGGTCAGCATAGAGGTTAGGACTGTATAAGTAGATATGTAGATCTTTAGTATGCAGATGATTACTGAATCAATAGGAGGTGATGAGATTGCCAAGTGATCATTTATAGGGGGAGGAGCAGGGAGCCTGAGATAGAGCCCAGTGGGGCATCCACCCTTAGTGGTGACTTGGATGAAGATCCAACAAAAGAGATCAAAAAGAAGTAGTCAAATAGCTAAGAGGAGAAACATCTAAAGACATCTAAAGAAAAGAAACACATGGATTCTATACAGTGCTTTATCTCATCACTTGATAGGGATTAGACAAGTTTTACCCCACATTTAGCTGTAAACAGATTCTTTGCATGATGATATTACCATAGAATAAGAATAGAGTATACATGAATAATTTAGTTTCCATTGTTAAGTTTAGAGAGAACAGTTTCAGTTGATGATAAGACCAGAGCTATAATTCAGAGGGTTTAGAAAAGAATGAGTAGGAACAGATCATGGACTCAGGGGCATTAGGAAAGTATTTACAAGAGTATACATGATCTGTGCTTTGAAGATGGGTAAGTTTCTAAAACATGGAAGTGAAAAAGGAGTGCATTTCATCTGTGGTCATCTGGGGGCAGGCAGTGGGGGAAGTAGCTGATGTCAAGGCACAGAGACGGGAGATGAAAGGTTGTATAAAAGAAGCAGAAGGAAGGCTATTTTGTCAATAAATGAAGAATTTATAGCAATTGCCTCTGAGGTCCCTTTTGCCTGTAGATTTATGATCCTATGAAATTAGAGCACATGAAGGGAAGTTACGTGTAATAAGTTTGTTCAAATTGTCTGGATCCAGATTGTGTTGAATTTTCCATGCCAAATTGAGGAGATTGTACTTCATCCTAGAGGCAGGAGGGAGCTCTGAAGAAACTAAACTATATAGATAGCATAGGTCTAGGTTTCCATAGGATCCAGGTACAAAGTCACAAATACCTTACTCTTTTATTTATTTAAACTAAACACAAAAGAAGAAAAAATAGAAAAGAAAAATAAAACAAAACAAAACATTGTTGTGTGCCTAGTAGAACAATGGGAAGGATTCAAAACATATAACAATAAATTTCCATTTCAAGAAAGCATAAATAGTAATAGAATAAATTATATTCATGAGTGTCTATCTTTTTTTTTTCCTTCCTTGCAGGTTACCCTTGTTCTCCACTGAGCACCTTTTACTTCAATCTTTTTTCCCCTTTCATCCCTCCCACATCCCCTAAGCAGGCCACAATTAGGCACAGATACTTTTAATATTGTATGTGAACATACATTCACACCTACCTATACAATATACATATCTATATACATACATAGACCTACCTACATACCTACATATACTCAGACATATGTTTATGCATATACATTTACCCATATGTAAACATGGATCTAAAACAATAACATGGAAAATATAATGTAGATTTCTTTCTTGATTGAATACTTTGTTTGACTTTGTCTAAGATAAATGATTACTACCCCCACTTTTCTTTTTCTAGTAAATTCTACTCCTGATCCTTGCAGTGTTTATTTCTTATTTCCTATCCCTGATAACTCTTTTACTTTAATTTTGTTCCTTAACTTGCCTTGCTATTACTTAACCTCCCCCACCCACTGATCCCTCCCTTATCTTCTCCCCCTACCCTTTCCTTCCCTCCTTTTCCATTCTTATTAATTTACACACCATATTCCACTCCCATTAATGTAAACACCCTTTTATACCCTAACTTTATTTTATGCTACTCTTTCTCCACCTATATCCCTTTCCAAATATACCTTTCTGTACTCCACCTTATCTTTTATCCATTAATCTACACATCTTATCCCATTGAAGGGCCTCACTCTTTAAGTTCATCAAGTTGATTAGATATTACTATGTTTGATCCTCTACTTATGCTATTTATGCTAAGGGATTAAAAAAAAATTCTTGTTGAATTGATTCTGGATCACACTTCCTTTAGCACTATTCCAAATCTCTTCTCCTTTATCTTCCTACTGGTACCTTTCATAATTTCACCTCCCACTTTATTTGTTTTCTTATGTTAAACTGTTTTCTTTCTAAAGCAATTTTTTCCATTCCTCTGCCTCAGTTTCTCCAGTTGCTTCATTATCTGGCACAATAGAATACCTCTCAAGAAAAATGATCAGTTTTACCTCATTTGGATGCTACTGAATGATTCCTTTCAGTTGAGAAAATTGAGGGTATCCACCATAAATTCCATCTTCACCATTCACCATACTTCATACTTATTCAATATTACCCAATTTTTCTATCCTTTACTTCAATATTGGATGAAAGAATGATTCTTCTTTTTGCCAAGGATAATACTTCTTCTAGTGTGTCCTTAATGCAACCTCCCCCCCCCAATTCTTTTAATAGCTTTTTTCTCCTATTCCCTCTTTCCTTCCTATCTTCATTCTTGATTCCTTCCTTGATCTCGACAAACATACCCAGGTCTCTTACCGTACTTAAAAAGTTGCTCCCTCTCTCATTTTACACCTTCCTTTCTTGCTGCTCCTCCTGCTTACTTCCACTGTAGCTCTTATTTCTCTCTTCCAGTCTATGGCTATTCATGGTGGTAGTTGGGGTGTGTGTGTGTGTGTGTGTGTGTGTGTGTGTGTGTGTGTGTGTGTGTGTGTGTGTGT
>JAJPUD010000284.1:417451-469494 GCA_023553655.1 Myrmecobius fasciatus
TGTGTGTGTGTGTGTGTGTGTGTGTGTGTGTGTGTGTGTGTGTGTGTTTCTCCTTTTTTCAACTTTATTTTATGTCTTTCATGTGCTCACAAAACATGTCAGGGATTCTCTCCTCTTTACAACTTTTTTTAGTTCAGTACTTTCCCCTTCTAAACTCTTGGCCCTCCCCATAATTTTTTTTCTTCCTTCCCTTTTTCTCCCTTGACTCTGCCATGAGTGAGAAGTACAATGTAATTGTGATTGGAACTGGCTTCACAATAAATGGAACTGATCACAAGGAAATTAAGTGAATTGCCCAGGATCACTCATATCAACAATACATGGATCATGTCAGTAAATGGAAAGAAGTTGCTATTATGAAGGTGAAACTGCATTTATTAAGCCATTGGAAAATATATATATATATTTAATATGCCAGGATCCCCACCTGCCTCAAAGGTGAGGGGAAAAGTCTGGAATTTGGAACTAATTTCTAAATTCCTTATAGCTAATTATCAGTTGGTTAAAACATTGCTTTATTTAGGAGTCACCAAATATCTGCACTTCAAAGTGATTGAAGGAAACTATCTAAAAGGGAGGGGAAATCTGCAAAGTTTCTTCCACTAAAGCATATATGCCTTGGCATCTAGCATATAGAGGTTATTTGAATAATGTTAGTTGAGAAATTCTTATCATGTATTGCCAACTTTGATGAAAAAGATTCCAGAACTTTTGAAGGTATTGATCCTAGGAAAGGCTACAATGTGAGGTATGTACAAGAGGCAAGATCTATTAGATTTTATTGGTAATACCCTTGTTCTGATGAGAATTGATGAATATTTAGACCAACCATGTTACGTAACTATCAACAGAATTATATTTTATAGTGATTCATTGGCAAGAGAGGGCAAGAGCCCAAGGATTTACAAGGCTTAAGTGCCATTTATGGGAATATTTATATTTTGAATAAAACATATGAAAAAATCATTGTAAAAAATGGACAAATGATTGGTATAAAATATAAAGAGAGATTGCTGATGCTAGTCATGTAAAAGAAAGGGTAAAAGAAGTAGGCCAGGTGAAGAGTTATCTGTGTCCTAAATCACCCAATCAAAAACATCAGAGATGTCAACTTTTGTTAGATTATCATTCCACAGAACTAGGTTATTCTAAAATCAGATATTTACATTTGCATGATTTTTTCTGCATACAATATGCAAAAAATATATTGCCACTATTAATACTATTGTGGAAACCAGAGAGCTTGAGCAAAAAATCAGACCAGCATTAGCGCTCTTGCCACTAATTGATCAGAAATTTGTTAGCATCAATGATTGCTATATTCCAACTGACTTGCGAACAGAAAACCAGTTCTTCATTTCCCACATTTATGGAGCTACAATCATTTGAGACAACTTTTGATGATATTAAAGATATCTTTTGATAATATTGAAAATATCTACAAGAAGATGGCAGGATCTGAGTGACTTTCATTTCTTAAATGGTTGGATTACTTTGGCACTTCTCTGATTGACTCCATTGTACTGCAAGGAAGCTCATTATTAGGATAATCTCATCATCCTGGATACTTCAATTTATCACCATTCTTTGTCCCATGGATTAGGGAGTGGAGCCATGAACACCAAATTCTTTTAAAGGTGCTTAGCTCAGAATATCTCATTTCTAACCTAATTGCACACAAATTTGAGACTTCTCTGACTTTTCCATCATGCCCCAGTCAGATATTTTTCTGGCCTCCTTTTTCTCCTCTGCCTTTCAGCTTCTTTTTGTGTATTGCTTTTTTCCCATTAGATTGTAAGCTTCTTGAGGGCAGGAAATGTGTTCTTTTTTTAATATTTGTGTCTCTAGCACATACCACAGTATCTGGCATATAGTAGACAATTGACAAATGTTTATTGGCTGAAGAAACAAAACAAATATGATATTTAGGGGAAGAATCATAATAATAATATGCTAACATCTAATTAGAAAAAAATTAAGTTCCAGCTAATACAATTATATAAAAGCCTAATGAATGTTATATGAAATCAACAGTACATTCCCTGCTTTTGTAACTATTCCATTTACCTTATTTTCTTTTTTCTTTTTTTTTTTTTGACAGGATAAACAAATAGGTAGATGAAGGGAATGCTGGAAATACGATTTTCTTAAATTTCAGGATATGAATTGATAAAATATCTGAAGAGATGAGAACTAGATAGATTTAGAACCCTAGTCCTTTCCCCTTTCCTGCCCCTCCCCCAAACATTGAAACAAATCAGGAAGAAATGCCAAAGAGAAGAGAAATAGTTAAAAAGTATACCAAAAAAAAAAAAGAGAAAATAAGTAAAATCCAATGATGACTCAATTAAAACGTATAGAGAAATTGCATGAAGTAAAACATCAGGATAAATAGAGATGAAAAAGAAATTACTTAAAACATCATGAGAAACATACTCTGGTTGATAAATGACATGTTTCTAGACATTAAGCAGGAACTAGAAATGCTAAGAGAATCAGAAGATCCAATAACAGAAATAATCAAAGAAAGCAGAAAATAAGATGAAATTTAGTGAGAATTGAGATTTAAAAATAATGAGAGAAAATAAAAAATAAAATGATGAATTTAGTAGAAAAAATTAATTATTTACAGAATTAATAATTAGCAACATTGCAAGAAGGTAGGGAACATTATTATTATTACTTGTGGATGTAAGACAGCCTCAATCATTTGACCTTTGGACAGCATTGGGTAGCAAGAAAAGTCACCCAAGTTATGTTTTTGACATATAGGCTAATAACACTGATTTTTAGTTATTAAATTTATTTTATTTATGTATTTATTTTTGTTTTGTTTCTGTTTTCTGAGGCAATTGCGGTTAAGTGACTTGCCTAAGGTGACACAGCTAGGAAGTGTTAAATGTCTGAGATCATAATTTGAACTCAGTTCCTCTTGACTTTAGGGCTGGTGCTGTATCCACTGCGCCACCTAGCTGCCCCAGTTGTTATTAAATTTAGAACAAAACTGGGTAGTGAAATATTTCTTCACAATAGACTGACTACCTGTATTCGAATCTCAAAGATACTGATTTTGAAGACTTTGTTATTTGAACTTGTTAAATATATATTCATCTGTATATTGGAATCTAGTTTGTATTCAGATATAATCCCATTTTAAAAGGCTGACTAGGATATATCCCCATTTTATTAAAATGGAAGTTTATCATTGTCCTATATAAAAATGGGCACATGGCATTATTTAATTATTTTAGTTTGTTTATATCACGCAAATGCTTACTGTATAATATATTTGCAAATGGAAAACTGGAAATCTTATCTTTGCTGACCTCTAAATTTGAATGGGTGACACTTTGTTAAAAATTGGCCATTTGTCAATTTAAAGTAAAGGTAATTTAAAGAGTTAATACTGTTAGGCTTGGTTCTTTCTTTTGTTCTTTCTTTCTTAATTGAATTTGAATGTAATATTAGGAAAATAGGTTTTTGTTGTTGATGTTGTTGTGAAGTAAAATTATGTCCTTGAATTATCAATATTTGGGGAGCAGAGTAAATTGATGTAATTCTAGTTTAGTATCTCTTTCAGAGATGAGAACAGAATGGCCAACCTTGAAGTCCTTTTCCTATTCCCCTCAAGGCAGGAATTACAGTCTCTATTAGAGAGGGGCAAACAACATTCTAGAGATATATATCAATGCCTTTAATGAGCTATATTTAGATAACCTACATAGAAACACATAATCTTATAGGGATAACACACGCCTTAAATACAAATGTTCATTTAGCTGTTGGTATTCTGTGAAATCTTTGTTCAGTTATTCAGTGAATTAATTTACTATTGGAAAAACTGACCCACATCCATATTAAATCTCTTATGAGAAATTAAACAAGAAGAAAAAACTTCACAGGTTCATAGATTTAAAGATGGAAAGGCTTTAGGGATCATTTTATCAGTGAATCATTTTATTACTGAGTCTTGGAAAGGTTAAGGATGAGTTGAAATTTGAATCATTGAAAATCCTGAATCAATGAAAAAAAAACTTTATTTGAGCATTTGAGTATGTGCAAGCCATTGAGCTAGGATTGGTTGAGGTAAATGAGAAATAGGATGCAAAGACAAAATGAACCTCTCCATGCTCTCCATGAACCTACATGCTACTGGAAGCAGTTACCCAATGAATTCTTAAATGTCTTTCATCTTGAATAGTCTATAAATCTACATCTCTTCTTATTGTATGAGATTTTCAGTTATGACTTTTGCATTTTTTCTGCTTGAGTTAAATCTCCATAATTTTGGATGGGTCACTTGAACTCTCTAATTTAGTTTCCTTTTCCTGAAAATGATGGGGAATGGACTAAATTGATTTCTGCAGTCCTTTTTCTGCTCAAAATTCTACAAATTTGTGATTTTCCAATGGTTTCCCAGCTATCAATGAGATTTGATATTTGCAGGATATGGTATCATGATTTAAGGAGAACCCTACCAAAGTCAGCTTGAGATGGATGCTTGACCCCAGGTTTCTGGGTATGCTAAGCATCCTGCAGGTGTTATACAAAGGATCTATAGCTTTGGAGGTAAAAGAAAATCCTGTTTGTTGGCTAATAGGGTTTGGTAAACAACCAACTTTGTTAAAAGGAAGTAAGTTGTATGGTGGTTGATTGAATCTGAGAGAATGTTTGAAGAGCTCAGTATTTGCTCTAAGGGGCCATTAAATAAGTTTTGTTCCCACACCCTCTGAAGAAAACGACGCTTTATTAAAATGGCAACACGAGGTGTGGTGAAGCCGGTGAAATTGGAGTCCCTGAAAAGACACATTCACAAGATTCCACTTAAAATGTAAAATGGGTGTAAAGAAAATAAATGGACATTTTCTGGAGGCAGCTGAGCAATCCCAAACACAGGCATCTTTGTCTGCTTCTTTAAGACGTCCACAATACTTCCTCCTTTTCTTCCTTTTGACTAATCTGTTCTAAGAGGTGTTGAGTTTCTGCCAAGCTTTTTTACTTTACTCCCTTCAAAAGCAGTCCTCTCCTGAATAAGCAACTATCAGCTGTCTCACCTAATGATCCTCTCCCTCACTCCTGACTAACTGACTGCAGGTCATTCCCTATAATTAGCTCACACACAGCACTGCAAGGAGGTTTCCAGGAGCATCAATCACATGGCTGTGAATGTGAGTTCCGTGTGTGGGAATTGGAGGAGGAGTCAGAGAGGGCTATGTAATCTCTCCCCCTTCTAACCTTGTCACATCTGTCCCTGAGATGATGTTTTCTTAGCTACTGATTGCCCACCATCTTGTGTTTACAGAACAGGTTATTCTAGGCACCAGATAAATTATGAGTACATAGTTCCCAAGATACCTCTTCTGAATTATCTCCCCAATGTTGAAAAACGCCAAGTGAATGTTCCTCGTCTCACATCATGTTCTCACCTTGTAGCAACTGCATCTTGGTTCCGACACTTAATTTTGTTTTAAACTAATCATTATGAGAGAATGAATGAATGACTCAAGATGTATAGCCTTAATGTATATGAAGAAGTTTAGGATGAGAGAATTTGGCATTCCAGTCTTATCCCCAGTGCCATTGTCTGGCTTTGCATCTATACCTAAATCACTGAATTCTTTTGTCTATTTCTTTATCTATAAAATAAGAGTGAAAAGTTGACATTTCATTAAAAAAATAAATTGAGCAATCTTTCTGACAAGGCTTAAACTAGCTGTCTTGCAAGGGAAGGTCTATGATTCTAAAACCTTGGGAGTTATATTTGAACTGGAAAAGAGAGAAAGCTAATGGGAGAGCAGGACTAGAAAGAGGTTTTGAAGATTTCTCTTAAAAGGAAGAAGAGTGAACACAGAGAGGAGGGAAGTGGAGGGGCTTTTCTCCACCCATGGAGCAGCAGAGTAACCATGGCAGCGGCACAGACATCACCCTCAAATGTAGGAGACAGCTAAATGGATTAGATGCAAGGGTGCTCAATCAGATGACTGTAGAATTGAAAAAACAAATATTAGACACAGAGAAACTGGTGGTCCTTATCTCCATCTCCTGCCTTACTTCAGATGGGTGTGTTGACATGTATTTCTAAAACTAAAGACTATGTCTTATTGACTTAGTCTTATTTCTCATAAGCATCATTTGCTCATGTTTGCATTTTCTTGAATTTCTTGAATTCTTTTGTATAAGGCATGAGGGCCCTGAACGGTTCTGGTAGTCAAAAGAGGAGAGGGACTTTAGCTATGGTAGGGTTGGGATTTCAACTTTCAAGCCCATTCTTACAGGGTTTTGCTCTTTAACTTAGGGCATCATCATGAGCCATTCATGTGCTTCCTAACTATAATTCAAATGACAGAATTTATGTGAATTTGACACTTTCAAAATCTAAAAAAAAATTCTACTTTATCAGACTACTAGCTGAGATAGCATCCCCTAGTGGTTACATAAGAGGAAAAAAGAGGAAAATTCCAAGTTCTTTTTTAGCTGTTACTGATAACATTGATAAAAAAAAAAAAAAAAATCACAGTATTAAGGTTCCTTAGCTTAATCCTTTTGAGCTTGCCTCCTGAATTACTTACTGACAAGGTATGGGACCTTTTTAGTGAACCCCCTCTTTTTACTGGCAATTTATTGGTACAGTGTTTAAGAACAGAATAGGAACTTAGTGAATTCAATGTCTTTCACCTATCAGTTTACATTCCAATTTTATTATTACAGACTCAGCTCTTAGTCCCAGTCTCCTCTTAACCTCTCCCCTAACCCACCAGTTCTTCTGTTTATAATCTGTGTGATCTAGAGCAATTTGCTTAAGTTCTTTGATCTTTGTTCTCAATTGTAAAGTGCTATAAAATATAAGCTGTTATTAATATCATTACTATAATATATATAATATAATATTGGAATAATAATTGATTCTTCCAATTCATTATTCTGATTCAGATGTGGTTATTTTGATGTCTACTAGATCTTGATCCTTCTCTCTCTCTCTCTCATTCTTACTCAGAGTCTTGGTCCCTAACTGTGCCATTTCCCACGGGGGTTATCGGGGGTGGGAAGAAAATAATCATGAAGAATTTGATTCAGGGATCTTGTCTATTTGGAGTTCTGACACCCTGCTCTGGTACATGGCCTATTTACTCCAAATCACCCCGGGAAGTGATGATAGAAGGTGATTTGAAATGTTAATGGGCAACAGGTTTCTTCCTGAAAATGTCTAGCTACTACTAGAAATCATGTAAATTTTTATAGGCTTAGATTCCTGGGAGTACAGCCAAAAATCTGCTTTCAAGGCACCAGTGACCCACATTACTATATCATTCTGTCTTTGCCTTGAATCCATATTGTAATAATCAAGCCAAGGGCTCTTTAGCCCCTCATGAATTTTGCAGAAATCATTCCAATAACTTTCACATCTTAAAATAACTTATGTTCCATGTCGGTGTGCTAGGCACAGTTCAATGTAGGGTAGAAACCTTATTTCTTTTTTTTAAAAATTGCATTGTTTTAAAAAAAAATTTAAAAAACTATTTGCTTTCCTTTCCCTCTCTCTAAATCGGCAAGAACTTTTTAGCATTCATTTCCCTCTTCAGTTGGAGGGGCTCTTCCAACTTGGGTTTTAGTGCACTTCAGGAATAGGCTTAGATTCATGACATTCAGGGAAAGAGGGCAGGTGATACTCTGCCCCTTCCTTTCAACCCTCCCCACCTCCGTACCCCAAGGGAAGAAAAAAAAAAAAACAACTTGGAATTATTCAAAAATATGAAGCCAAAAACTGTTCTGAGTCAAGGAGCACATCGGGTTTATCCTGCCCCCTGGAGGTGTTCTGTTCCATTACACCTTCTATATACATAATGGTACCTTAGTCTTACAACAGTGGAATGAGTGGCTTCCCATTAAGAGATGCTGAAATCTGGGAGCACCTAGGGGGTGCAGTGGATAGAGCACCATCCTTAAAGTCAGGAGGACCTGAGTTCAAATCTGCTCTCAGACATTTAACATTCCCTAGCTGTGTGACCCTGGGCAAGTCACTTAACCCCAATTGCCTCAGCAAAAAAAACAAACAAAAAAGAAATGCTGAAACCTGAAAACTATCATGAAATAGTAAAGATAGATTAAGGAAGAAAAGAAAAAAGTATTGTATATAAGGAAAATTGTTATTTTTAATATTTCAAATATTTACTCGATAAAGGAAAATTATATTTGTTGGTTTTGTTGTGTGTATGTTTTAATTCTGACGGGATTTTATCTATGGTACTTTGGTTGTTGTTGAGTTGTGTCTTATTCTTTGTGACCCATCTGAGGTTTTCTTGGCAGAGATACTAGAGTGGTTTGCCATATCCTTTTCTAGTTCATTTTACAGATGGGGAAACTGAGGCAAACAGTTAAGTGACTTGCCCAGGTTCACATAGCTACTAAGTATCTGAGGCCAGATTTGAACTTAGGGAGGAAAGTCTTCCTGATTCCAGGACTGATACTCTATTCACTGTGCCACCTATGGGGGGAACCCTATGGGGGGAACTTGCCAGTGTGGAAGCTGGTGTCAGATCACCCACTAGTCTGTTATTTAAAATTTTAGTTGCTTGGGCAGTGAGTGGTTAAGTAAACTGCCTGACATCACACTATTGGTATTTAGGCAACTAAATGGCACAATAGATAGGAGTCAGGAAGACTTAAGTTCAAATTTGTCTTCAGACACTAACTGCATAGCATTGGACACAAGTCATTAAATTTCTGATTCAGTTTCCTCTTCTGTAAGATGAGGATAATAAAAGTGGCAGCTACTTTCCAAGGTTGTTGGGAAGATCATGAGATAATCATCATAAAGTGCTTAGTGTGGTGCCTCGGACATAGTGAATGCTATATTAATGTTAGGTTTTTTATTATTAATCAAAGGCAGTATTTGAACCCAGGTTTTCTTGATACCAGGCCCAGCAGTCTGTCCACTGTACCACCAACCTGACTAAATTCCTCCATGTAGCCTTTTCTTCTTTGGTGATTTCTTCTTTATCTGATCTTTGAACTTATGAATTTATCCAATATTAGTTTGCATTATATTTTATGTATTATGTATTTTGAGTTTATTGTTGCTACTAGATTATTACCATATTTCATTTCTCTTTTTATTTCATCTTAGTGTCCAACACCCAAATGGGTGGAAGTTTGGAAAAAGGATTGGGATTACAGTTTTATCTTAATTGCCTATGTCACTATCAGTTTTTTGAATCTATTTGTCTCAGTTTCTTGATATGTAAAATGCAAAGTAAGGCTCTAGATTACCTTAAAAATTACAAATAAAAAAATTAAAACATAATATCCTCATTCCCTTATTGCTAATGATACTTATCACAGGGCCTCACAGTAGATAATTAAATTTTTGTTGAATAGAATGAAATACAAAGTCCTTAGCCTAGCATTTGTCAAAATCAGCATCAGACTCTCCCTGATTTTCTAGATTTATTTAATATTATTCCCTTTCATGGACTCTACATTTCAGCTAAACTGGTTGACTAGTTATGTCCTAAACCTGATGTTCCCTTTCTTTGCCCATCTCTGTACCTTTGCCCAGGCTGTTGGCCCTGCCTTGAATGCTCTCTTCGCCTCTGCCTCTTTGAAATCCTAGCTTTCTTCAAAGCACAGCTAGGGTACTTATTACCTCTTACATAAAATCTTTTTTGATCAGCTGTTAAAACTCTTTTCTCTCCAATTACCTTATATTTACTTATTGGGATACATGTTATATATCTTGCAAATGGAAACTAACCTGCTTGAGAATAAGCACTGTTTTGCCTTTGTTTTTGTATCCCAGTTCCTAACATAGTACCTTATATATTTTTGACTAGACCTGTGATTTTATTGAGTGTAGCAAGTTTTTGGAATTTCCTTTACCACTTCTTTGCAATTTACAATCTCAGAGAGTTTCCTGGGAATGCTGAGAGTTACAGGATTTGTTCAGGGTCACATATTCAGTTTATGGTTCAGTTGCGATTTGAACTCAACTTTTCCTGGCTCTGAAGTCAGGGAGGGGTGGGGAAAGGAAAATCATTTATATAGTATGTATTAGGTGCTTTATGGGAAAGCTTATGGCATATTGGATAGAATATGGAGCTTCCAGTCAGTCAGGAAAACATCTTCCTGAATTAAAATCTGTCCTCAGGCACTTAATTAGTTATGTGACCCTGGGCAAATTATTAGCCTTGTTTACCTCAGTTTCCTGATCTGTAAAATGAGCTGGAGAAGGAAATAGTAAACCAATTCAGTATCTTTGCCAAGAAAACCCCAAATAAGGTCACAAAGGATCAGACATGACTGAACAAGACCAACAATATCACACACATTAGCTGTCTTTGCTATTAGGCATTTCTAATTTGTTGCTGAAAATTGTCAGCTCTGTTGCAGCAAATGAACTGTAATAATTTTATCAATTAGGAGTATGAGTTACCCCCAGGTTGCTGGCTCTATTGCCTGACAAATATATTTAAAATATTCCATAATAAAATAATAAAAAATTCCAATACATTATGTATATTAAAGGGAAGATCTGCATTCCTGAGACCACTGAATCCCATCACAGACAATGATGTAAGGAAGAATATTTCCAAATAATATCCTGACAGATGTGGGAGCTGCCATTTAGCACAATTCTTATTCCAGATCCAGTATTCTCTCGATTATATCGTGTATATAGTCTCATATCTATGTTTTTAAATTCATTTAGGCCCAGGGAAATATTTTGAACTCCTTGAGTTCTTTCAATAGATAGTGGCTGGCCAGGAAAGGAGATTTATACTCATTCATAATAATAATTTGAAAATTATGGCCCTAATATTATAATTATGGTATGATAGAAAGGGCAGCTAAGTGGTTCAGTAAAACTCCAGGCCTGGTGTTTTCCTGAATTCAAATCTAACCTCAGACATTTACTAGGTATGTGTCCCTGGGAAAGGCTCTTAACACTATTTGCCTCATTTTCCTCATCTGTAAAATGATCTGGAGAAAGAAATAGCAAACTAGGATCTCTGGCAAGAAAATTCCAAACAGGGTCAGGAAGAGCCAGATATGACTAAAGTGACTAAGTAACAGAAGTGGTAGAAAGGGCACTCCATTTCAAATTAGATGACCTGTGTTCAAATCTCAGCTCTATCCATTAAAAGTTATGTGTCTTAGAGCCATCACTTACCCTCTCTGAGTGCCAGTTTCCTCATCTGTGGAATGGTAGTATTTATACTACTTTTCATTGAGTTATGATGTTCTGGAGAGGTGATTTATGTAAAATGCTGCCAAACGTTCAGCTGTTTTAATGTAGGTAAACATACCATTCAAACGATAAGGCATCAAGATAGGGGCCACAGTATCTAGGAATGGAGAAATAGTTTAAAACAACTGTTATATGAGTATAGTCTACCAAACTACTAAACTTGGGGTGCCCAATGGTTCTTGTGTTTATTCTCTTTGCAGGTAACAAGCCATCCTGCTCTCCTGCTCCCTTTTAACTTATTTTCCCTGATTAATACAGATTGATCCATCCAGTCAGAAACAAAAAGGAACTTTATGACTAGTGATATTGTATTCAGTTTTAAATAGAGTTCCTTTGAATCACCTTGATAATCAATTCTAATTGAAATCCAACACTTTCCTTTCCCTTCTACTTCTTTCATACCACTTTAAATGAGTGATAACAATCCTTGGTTTTGACCTGGGCAATTTATAACTGATAACCAAGTTCATCATGGGGGCTTTTAATCTGTGGATAGTATTTTCAGCTATTTGTTGTTGTTGTTGTTTTGTTTTATTGACAGCAGGGAAGTGTCAAGTGTCTGAAACTAGATTTGAACTCAGGTTCTCCTGACTTTCAGCTATTGTTGAGAAGTTTAGAAATAAAAACAATGCTTCCAGTTATAAAGTTTTTAAAAATTATTTCTGGTCAAACAGAAGCATCTGTTTCAAATAGAAGAGTCATTATTAATTAGGAAAGCCAAAAATATAGCTCTGAGGAGAAATACATGCCTTAACTGACAGAGAATTTTCTGGACTATCCCTCAAATACAAAATTTTTCTCGTTTTTTCTTTCTTTTTTTTTTTTATTAAAGTTTTTTATTTGCAAAAGATATGCATGGAAATTTTTCAACATTGACTCTTGCAAAGCCTTCCAAATTTTTTCCTCCTTCCCTCCCAACCCCTACCCTAGATGGTAGATAGTCCAATACAATATGTTAAAATATATGACAAATCCAATATATGTATACATATTTATACAGTTATCTTGCTATACAAGAAAAATTGGATCTACAAGAAAAAAAAAACAACCTAAGAAGGAAAACCAAATGCAAGCAAACATCAACAGAAAGCGTGAAAATGCTATGTTGTGGTCCACACTCAGATCCCACAGGCCTCTCCCTGGGTGTATATGGCTTTCTTCATCACGGAACAACTGGAATTGGTTTGAAACATCTTATTGTTGAAGAGAGTCATGTCCATCAGAATTGATCATCATATAGTCTTGTTGCTGTGTATAATGATCTCCTGGTTCTGCTCGTTTCACTCAGCATCAGTTCGTACAAGTCTCTCTAGGCCTCTCTGAAATCGTCCTGCTGGTCTTTTCTTACAGAGCAATAATATTCCATAACATTCATATACCATAATTTATTCAGCCACTCTCCAATTGATGAGCATCCATTCAGTTTCAAGTTTCTAGCCACTACAAAAAGGGCTGCCACAAACATTCTTGCACATGAGTCCCTTTCCTTCCTTTAAGATCTCTTTGGTTTATAGGCCCAATTGAAACGCTGCTGGGTCAAAGGGTATGCACAGTTTGATAACTTTTTGAGCATAGCTCCAAATTGCTCTCCAGAATGGCTGGGTCCATTCACAGTTCCACCAACAATGCATCAGTGTCCCAGCTTTCCCACATCCCCTCCAACATTCGTCATTATCTTTTCCTGTCATTTTAACCAATCTGACTAGTGGTATCTGGTATCTCAGAGTTGTCTTAATTTGCATTTCTCTGATCAATAGTGATTTGGAACACTTTTCATATGACTAGAAATAGTTTTAATTTCATCATCTGACAATTGTCTGTTCATATCCTTTGACCATTTACCGATTGAAGAGTGGCTTGAATTCTTATAAATTTGAGTCAATTCTCTCTATATATTTAGAAATGAGGCCTTTATCAGATAAATATCAGATCTATAAATTGATTTCCCAATTTATTGCTTCCCTCCTAATCTTGTGTGCATTAGTTTTGTTTGTACAAAACCTTTTTAATTTAATATAATCAAAATTATCTAACTGGAAACACAAAGTTTTTCATTCATTAGTGTGAAAGACACATGAATATCTTTGGACCATTAGTCTCTTAGGAGCACAAGAAAACTTTCCCATTCTCTTCCATGGCTTGGTTTTCATGAGGTAGCATCCTTTGGTCTTATAGATTTGTAGCTTTAGTTCTAAAAGGAAATGTGGAAGTCTAATTCATCTAGTTTAGATCCATCTTACAAAGTCAGAAACCAAGGGACAAAGAGATAGTGACTTGACCAATGCATTGGTGGTAAATGGCAGAGTCAGTTTAGATTCCAGATTTAGTGTTTTCCCTACCATGTTTTATATTTCCTTATGATCCTGTTTGTTTTTGGTAGGAGCAATATTGTAGGAAATAGGTTTGACATGAGGAAAAACTGAAGTAGATAACTCCTTTCTTTCTCTCCTTTCCCCTCCTCCATTTTTTTTCCCTGAAATCTTAAGCATCCTGTTCCCTCCATCTTCTGTTTCTAGTGTAGAAGGCAGAGGGGACATAGTCCCATATAAAATGTCAAACTGTGCAAGTAATTCTGGGCCAGTTGCCTGAGAGAATGCCATTACTGAAAAGACAGATTCTGTTTTGACAGCCATTATGCAGTGAGGGAGTAGAATTTCTAGACTTTATGCATTTTTTGGACATCACACAAAGAATCTGTTATCTGCTTGGGGATGAGTAGGAAAGGGTGGAGGAGAAAGGGATTCTTGATTGCTAGACAAAAAATTTTAAAACAAAAATCCTCAGAGTCTCTGATTTTCATTGGCTATATCAGCAAAGGAGATAAATAGACATGGAGTATACTAGGGCTGTCTTTAGGCAAGGGTAGAGAAGTAACCTTTATCTTAGCCTCCTTTACCTCCTCTTTCCACTCATTTCTCCTTCATGGCTCTTTATTCTCTTCATTTCTGCCTGTTATAAGAGAGGTTTGCCCAATAAACAAATAGAAGAATTGGCCAGTGTCTTGTCTTAGGTACTTATTTCCTTTTTAAATTCACACAGATGACTGATTATTCATTTATACAAGGTTTTTACACTCTAACCAAATTTAGGATTGGCCTCTTAAAAACTACTGTAGACATACTCCAAAAGGCTAAATGTCTTTTGTTAGAGGGAAAATTTTTAGACACCTAAGGACTTTGTTTCCTGGAGAGAAGTTTACCCAGTAATGCAATCCCTCTGAGGGATCACTTTGCCTGAGGGATGGTATTGCATAGAGGCAATGGCAGAACGTTAAGGAATCACTTGGTAAATCAAGGAACTTCAGGAATACAGACCAGAAGCCTGTGATAGAATCAGAGTATCATGGAAGTTCATGGACCAAGTCAAGAACCTCATTGAACTCACTGAATCACAAACTGGAAGAACCTACTTGGATTCTCCCTTTCACGGGTACTGTGAGTTATGGAGAGTTTAGGGATCTAGTGGAGGATGCATTAACTTTCTCTTATCATCCCCCAGTTCTCTCCCTTTGTAGAGAGGAAGGACTCATTCAAGATAGACCAATGGATAGAGCCTCAGCATCTGAAGACAGGATGATCCGAGTTCAAATCTTGCCTCACATGTTTTTGGTGAGTCATTTAATTTCCGTTTGACTCATTTCAGATCCCACCTTAAACTCTTAACTAGCTATGTGACCCTGGGAAAGTCCCTTAACCCTGTTTATTTCAGTTTTCTCATCAGTGAAATGAGCTGGAGAGGGAAATGGCAAAACACTCCAGTATCTTTGCTAGGAAAACCCCAAATAGGGTCACCAAGTCAGATGTAACTAACAACAAAAATGGGAACTAGAGGCTATTTTCCTTTTGTTAGAGATATAAATACAAGTCATGTCTTGATGTGTTTGGGGGAAACACAGGGCAACTCTGTCCATGTAAGCTCAGAGCTTTGGATTACCTAGGATTTAAGTGGGGAAAAAAAGCTGAACTGATTCTGCTGCTTGTTATCTGTATGATCTTAAAGGAGTCCCTTAACTCCTCTGAATCTAGGTTTCCACATCCATAAAATAGTGATAATGAAGCCTGAACTGCTTGCTTCACAGGGTCAAATGAAATATTTTGTGCAAAGTGCTTTGTAAACCATAAAACACTAAATAAATATCAGCTCCATTATTAGGTATGAGAAAATCCTACAAAAATGTGTTTGATATTGATGCTCATCTTGGGAGCAGATGAACAACTTCTTGAAGAAGAGTATTTTCTTTTCTAAAGTCCTATAATGACTACACTAATTTTTTTCTTAGTTCTATAATTTGAGTTAGAAAAATTAAGTAAAAATAATAATTCTCAATTTACATAATAACTTCCCCCCTCAACTACTTAATATTCCCCCCACTGTATGACTTTTAGGGTACTTTACTCCCCCCCCACCAAAAAAAGGATTACATTTGGCTGCCTAACATGGGATTAAAAAATAGGTCTTCTCAAAGCATTGTGTCCAAAGGTAACTGTGGGAATAGCATCTTCTCATTTCCTGACTTTTGTGCATTGAAGTTCTTGCTCACAGTGTTGCATTAACCCTGATTTGTAGCCTGAATGAAAATATTGGCAGCTTTCTGATCTGCCTTTCATTCTTGAGCTTGAGCTGGTAAAGAGGCCAGGAATTCCCAAGCTTTCCCAAGCATTTGAGGAAAACACTAGGACTTCTTTTTCACCTCCATCCATCTGCAGACCAAGTGTGCATTAGTCAAAGGCAAGCTATGAATTAGGCTTTGTGTGAATTTCTGGAAAGATACCCTAGCTCATGGGATAGGGAAAAGTGACAGCAGCAGTGACATCTGCGGAGCTGTTAGCCCCGGTCACTATCAGGAGCAAAATGTGTTTGTACATCATTTATGAGAGCAATTCAGCCAGGAAGAGAATAGGTCTTTTGACATCAGCAGAGACCAGGCCTGCCTTACAATGGGAAGTCTGTTGGTCAAAGGGAAGACTGTTTAATGAACTGAGAGATGAGGGGCTAGCTTTGGCCATCTGTAGCCAAGGTTATTAGAGTAACTCATTAATGTAACTCATTACACATCACCACATTACCTTTTCTAGGAGGGAATTACAATTAACAACTTCCTTTTTTAAAATGGAGTCATTGGACTCCCCAAGTTGAAATATATCTTTGAGCTTTAAAATGGAATCTAAAGATAACATTTAATCTCCTGATCATGATATCCAAGGCCCTCTGTAATCTGGATCCGATCAACCACTTCATCATTGTTTCAACCTATTCACTTTTTATGTGTCCTACATTCTAAACACATTAAACTATTCTCTATCTCCTTTGGAGCAAAGGAAAATAGACTTACAGATAGATGAGACTTTACAGATCATTTTTTTGTAACCTCCAACCCCATATCATCCTTTGCTCTTTGGTTTCTATCTCTTACTCACACTGTATTCCTCTATTGTTCCCATGAGGATTTTCCAGCTTGTCCCCCCATTTCTGCTTTCAAAGTACACCTTAGATGTCATACCTCCCACAACTTCCCCATTTCTACCAAGATGAAAGTGATTTTTCTCTTTTCAAATTTCCTCAAAGTAGTGTCCCTAGATCTTTCCTCACTTCTCTTATATCAGAGTTATTTATAGATATGTGTTAACTCTGAGGGTCAATTGTCTTTTTGAACTAGTATATTGGATCTGCAAAGTATGGATACTATATATGTGTAGAGCTTTAGGGACAGCTCTGAGTTTGGGGTATTATACTAATGCTATAGCTTATGAGATCTTATCAGTGAGCTTCCCTTCCTTATCATGGGAATTTGTTAGCCAGACTTAATTAGCGTTTATAAGATTGTATTTACTAAAATTGCATAGTAAGTACAGTTGGTACAAATATCCCTCTAAAACTCTGGAGCACACTTGCCTAAAAGAACATACAGGGATTGGGGAAAATGGACTCAAATTTAGCACATGTGGCAAAGGGGTAATTCAGTTGGAAGTACCTCTACTTTGTGGAGGTAGTTATGAAGTTCAGCTGAGGCATAGGATAGCTGTTCTGTGGGGTCTTCTTGGACAGACATGAAGTTGCCTTTCTATATCACATCTAGTCTGTGCTTATCTACCAACACAAACATTTCAACCAGCTGCTGCTGGGATGCTGATGAAAAAATCCCAAATCCTTTAGCCCAGATAGAAAAGAAAAGGTATAGACTGAGGCTAAAATTCTCTTCTTTCATTGATTCCTTCTCAGGGAGAGATGTCTATTTCCTTTCCACCAACCATTCAGATTTTTGATTTCAATTAGCTTAATGATTTTACATAAGCCCCAGTCTGAACTGACTTACTGTTCTCTCCTCCTCTCCCCTCCCTCTCTCCCTTCCTCTCTTTCCCCCTCTCTCTCCCCTTCTCTCTTTCTCCCCTTTCTTTCCTCCCTCTTTCCCTCCCCTCTCTCCCTCTCTTTCTCCTTCCCTCTCTCCCACCTCTCTCCCCTCTCTCTCTCACTCCCTCTCTCTCCAAATCTGTCTTTCTCTCTCTCCCTCTCTCCTCCTCTCCCCTCCCTCTCTCCCTTCCTTTCTTTCTCCCTCTCTCCCCTTCTTTCTCCCCCTTCTTTCCTCCCTCTTTCCCTCCCCTCTCTCCCTCTCTTTCTCTTTCCCTCTCTCCCCCCTCTCTCCCCTCTCTTTCTCACCCCCCCTCTCCGAATCTTTCTCTGTCTCTTGTCTTTCTCTCTCTTTCTCCCTCTCCCTCTCTCTCCCCCTCTCTCTGAATCTCTTTCTCTCTTTCTATCTCTCTCCCCTCTCCCTCTCTCCTCTCCTCTTCCTCTCTCCCCCCCTCTCTCTCACCTCCTCTCTCTCTCCTTCCCTCTCTCTGAATCTGTCTTTCTCTGTCTCTGTCTTTCTCTTTCTCCCCCTCTCTCTTTTCTCCCTCCCCCCACTCTCTCCCCTCTTCTCTCTCTTCCCCTTTCTTTCCTCCCTCTCTCTCCCCTTCTCTCCCCCTTCTCTCCCTCTCTCTCTCCTTCCCCCTCTCCTTCTCCCCCTCTAAATCTCTTTCTCTCTCTCTGTCTCTCCCCCTCTATCTCCCCTCTCTTTCTCACCCCTCTCTGCTTCCCTCTTTCTCTCTCTCTTTCCTTCTCTCTCTGAATCTGTCTTTCTGTCTCTTTCTCTTTGTCTTTTTCTTTCTTTCTGTCTTTCTCTTGTCTCTCTCTTGTCTTTGTCTCTGCGTGTGTGTGTCTTTCACCAACTATTTTATTTTCCTCTCATTGGTTCAGGAATGTTGATGGGCAGATAGCTCTTTACATGAGATTGGGGTGTGTGTGTGTGTCTGGGGCAGTACCGACAGGGCGGAGTGTCCGATCCTTTTATGCCTCCCAGGACTGATTCCTCACTGCCTTATTGTGGACGATGCAGCTCACACAGTAATATTAATATTACTCAATAAGTTGGAGCAGCACACAGGGGTCAAAAACCACTGGTCTCTGAGATGTCCCTGACGGCCGCGGCTTCCAAGATGTTGCGGATCACCAACTTCTTGATGGCCTTATCCTTGGGCACGCAGCGGGCGCAGTTGATTCAGCGGATGGACTGCACGTGGCCGTGACTCTTCTTGGTCCGCCTGTTATTTGTCCTCTTCTTGGTTATTTTGTATGCCGGGACCTGAGAAAGGCTCACTTCATCTCTTACAATTTATAGATATTGAGGTTTCCTTTTTCCTTTCTGTGATGAAAGACTGTAGTCTTGATGTAGTTGCTCAAAGCCTGCTTTGGATAGACTTCACACTGGGCAATTCTCAGACGTGACAACTGCAGCTGTTTGAGATTCTGAAGACAGCATTCCTGTGGTAAATAGATTCCTGAAAACTCAGTGTTTTTATGTCAAGCAGCAATAGTGACCTTGGTCATTCAAAGGTCAAGTTGTTAACTCACCAGGAGTTGCTGCCTGGTAGTGGACATCAGCCTAACAGCAGCAGCAAGAGCCATAGTACAGAGCTGGGACTAGACTGGACTTTTTTTTTTTTTTTTTTATTAAAGCTTTTTATTTGTATAACATATGTATGGGTAGTTCCCCAATATTGATCTTTACAAAGCTTTCCATTACAAATTTTACCCCCAGTCCCCTCCCCTCCCCTAGATGGTAGGAATAGACTGGACTTTTAACCTTTGGCCTGGGGTGTTGGCAAGCTATTTGGTTTTTGAGATTTTGAGAGCACTTGCTATACTTTTAGGATTTTTGTTCCTTGTTCCTATTTCAAATAAATTATCCTTTTCCCTACTACAATGTGACAATATTTAATTCAAATATAATGGCTGGTCACAAGAAAGAAGTTTAGAAAGAATGGGGGATCAGAGATTTATCTTATATAGATTTGAACTTGCCAAGAGGCCATATGGCTTCTGGGATAAAGAGCTGGGTTCATGGCTTCCCACTGATACATTATTGTGTTAGCCTAGGCAAGATGCTTAAACTCTTGGTTCTTTCAGTCAATTTTCTAATACTATTAATTTTAGAGAAGGTGTTGATTCTTTCTTGCCCCAGAGAGTTGCCTATACCAATGAAATCACAGGGTCAGCCTGGATCCCTATGATCCTGCTGCATATTGTAAGAACTTGAATGTAGTGTACTGAAATGCTCTTATCTTACTGTAGGTTCTGACAAAAATTTATATATCAATTTTTGTATCCCCAGAACCTACTGTGGCTCACTGCTGTCATATCCCTTAATAAATACTGTTTAATTATGGATCATTAGAGTAGAAGGGACCTTTTTTGTTCTTTCATATCTTCTCTTGGTGACCCCCCATTTAGGCGTTTTCATGGCAAAGATATTGGACTGATTTGCCCTTTTGTTTTCTCAATCATTTTGCAAATGAGGAAACTGAGGCAAATAATATTGTGACTTGCCTATGGTTATAGCTAGTAAGTATCTGAGGCTGGATTTCAAATGGGGAAGATGAGTTTTCCTATACTATACCACCTAGCTGCTCCAGAAGGGACGTCAGGGATCAATTAAGTCCAAACTCCTATTTTTTTTTTTAATAGATGAAGACACCAAGGCACAGAAAAGTTAACTGAGTTGGCCAGTATCTCAGTTTTTAAATATTAACATCAGTATGCAAAGCTGGAGTCTCTAAACTCTAGGTCCAATGCTCCTGAATTGAACTGGATTATATAAATGTCAGATAGTATGATTTTATGACTAAGTGATCCTGAAAAGTAATCTCATTTGTGGCTCTGGGGTCAATAATTACAAAGGCTCTTACTCATATTGGGTAGCAATTTTTCTTGAGGATTTCCAAGCACTTGATGAAATCAAAACTCCTTAAGTATTGTTAACAACCAGGTAGAGGAAAGTAGGTGTTGCCAGCTGTCAGACCGGAGCACAGGGAGGATGATAATAACTTAGTTAGGGCTAGGAGCAGATCAGAGGTAGAGTGCAATCATGAGTTACACCTACTAGAGGACAAAAAAGACGAGGAAGCCCTTCTGTGGCTTTCCTGGCAGGCTCCTTGTCTGAGTAAGGACACAGGTGGCAGCATCGTGATTCCCGGCATAACCTTGCCAGCTCCAATGACAGTCTCTGTTGGAGCTCTGCACAGCAGCACATCCCAGGCCAACACACATGCCTGAGTGTAATTAATGCTGAGGTTTTAAGAGCAGTCTGTGATTTATTACTTCCATCGTAAAGAAATCCCTATAATCCGGAACTGATTATCTTCCATTTCCAACAGCTGTAATTTACAAGAGGTTTCTTTCTTTCTCTCCCTCTCCCTCCTCCTTTTCTTTCTTCTCCCCTCTTCCTTCCCTGTTTCCCCCCCAAATTGGACCACTTAGAAGAGAGGTTCTTATCCTTTTTTTTTCTATTGTGGACCTCTTTGGCCTATGGATTTCTGAGGAGAACCTCAGAATAATGTTTTTAAAGGCATAAAATAAATAGAGTGCAAATCAATTATATTGAAGTGGTTATCTTTTTCTTTTTCTTTCTTTTTTTTTTTTTTAAAGTTCAGGATCTCAGGCTAAGAACTCTTGACTTAGAGTAAATGGTTACCCTTTGGAAATTACATGGACCCCTTCCCTAGGTTACTGGTTCTGCTTCCAGCCCAGCACTCACAGTCCTCATCCAAAGGAGAAAGGGCCAGTCATTCACATCCATTACAAATTAGCTGTCATCCACTATCAGATTACTTGTAGTCTGGTCATATTATTGATCATTGCAAGGAAATGGTCAGGAAAAAACAGTCTAAGGATTATAGCATCAGAGCTCAAGAGCTGGATGGTACCTCAGAGGCTGGTTCATTCAACATCCTGATTTATTTTATTTTATTTATTTTCTTTTTGTTTTCATTTTTTTTCTTTTTTTCTTTTTTTTTCATCCTGATTTATTAATGGAGAAAACAGAGGCCTACAAAAGTTGTGTGTTATATTATGTAAATCACATTATATATTATATCATATTACATTATATATTATATTCTTATGTTATATGTATTCCAGGTTAAACAGTAATTAATGTTCTAAGTGAGATATTGTCTCTAGAGTATCCTGGGGACCAAATCTTGTTTCCTATGTACTTGGGGAAGACTAGTTAAATCTCTTGGATTTCACTTTCCTCTTTTTTTTTTTTTCGTTTCTTGAAGCAATTTGAGTTAAATGACTTGTCCAAGGTCACCCAGCCAGTGTCAAGTATCTGAAGCCAGATTTGAATTTAGGTCCTCCTTATTCCAGAGTTGATGCTGTATCCATTGTGCCACCTAACTGCCCCTCCTGAATCTTTTAAATGAGTGTTTTGGATCAAAAGACCCCTAAAATGCCTTCCTATTCTAAATCTGTGAACCAATGGTTCCAGAATCAGTGCATGCTCTCTTCATCTCTCTCTCTCTCTCTTTCTGTCCATTCATCCTTCTTTGTCTCTTTTCTCTCCTCCCATTCCCAAAATTAGATAGCTGACGTAATAGATCAAGCACCAGACCTGAATTTAGGAAGAACTGAGTTAAAAGTTATCCTTGAACACTTACTAGCTATGTGATACTAGGCAAGTCACTTAACCTTGTCTGCCTCACTTTCCTCAACTATAAAATAGCAATAATAATAGCTCCTCTCTTCCAGGGTTATACGGATCAAATGAAATAATATCATATATGATGCACAATGTATGCTATATTATTACCAAATTTAGTCTTATTCTAGAAACATATCCCTGTCCCTATGACTTGCAGCACTTTCTCTTCTTTTGGTGAAAGAGTTCAGATGATTTCAACAAAAATTAAGTTGTTTAGTAAATGAGGACACATCAGGCAATCTAGCCTAGCTGAAGCAGGAAGAAACCCTGTGGGAGATTTAGGCATGGCTCAGAGATGTCAAACCTCTCCCATCACCTTTGATGATCACTTCCCCTCAGACCCTAATGAAGGTAACCCAGGGTCCTGATTTCCAGAGCCCTGGAAATAGCAAAATCACTCAGACTACCAGCCCTGTTTGTTTCCACCTGCATGCAATGGATCTACCATCTTGATACTAACAACACCAACCAATGACCAAATGCCATCTCCTAGTAAGCCCAGTGACTCTGGAATTATCAGCATCACCCAGCCTCCCACAGCCATTGTCCTGGAGATGGATCTGGCAACTACTTTTGGAAATTACAGGGCTTCCTTTCCTAGGGTATTATTGGTCCTGCTTCCAGTTGAGCACTCAGTCCTTATCCAGGGAAGTAAGGAATCTTGAGAGAGAGTTAAGAGAAGACATTTGTCACTTTGACCATTTCCTTTTATATCTCATTAGAGACAGTTGAAGATTCTGAGCCCAAGAGTCCCAGGAATCAGCTGGGTTGCCTAGCAACTGTCATACAGGGAATCAGTTCTTGTAGACTGGATAAAGCTTTTTTCAGATTTTGTAGACCTTGTAGCCATAGATTCTGAAGATCCAGAAAAGCAAGTTCTTGCCAGCAAAATCTTTGGTATTGTCATAAAATGAACACATAAGGGGAAATGACAGTAAATAAGATATATAATATCCTGTGTTGATACTGAATTCTAAGGATCAGGTGGTCATTCCAACTGACTTTCAGCTGAGACCTTCTGTTGGTGTTATCATCCCCCTTAGAAGGGTTTGTCTTATGTTTCTATTTGTATTCAATTTTTAGCAAAGTACTTTTCCCAGAGCAAATATTTAACAAATAGTTTTTATTTTTTAAGTGTGAAAAGTCTTTACCTTTTATATACCACAATATAAATATAAGCTCTATTTCTGCCCCCACTCTTCCTTTTTAAATTCTTTCTTTTTTTGTACTTAATAGTATTGCATTTTTTTTCCAATTACACGTAAAAACTGTTTTCACCATTGATTTTTAAAAGATTTTGAGTTCTACATTTTTCTCCCTCTCTCCCTTCTCTTTCCCCTTTCCAAGATGGCAAACACTCTGATACAGGTTATACATATACAATCATGTTAAACATAATTCCATATTAGTCATATTGTGAAAGAAGAATCAGAACAAAAAGGAAAAACTATAATAAAAAAAACAAAAAAAGTTAAAAAAGTGAAAATTTGATGCTTTGATCTGCATTCATTCACACTCCATATTTCTTTCTGTGGCTGTGGATAGCATTTTCTTAGCAAGTTTTTTGGAATTGTCTTGGATCACTGTATTGCTGAGAAGATCTAAGTTTATCATAACCATTGCACAATGTTGCTGTTATTGTGTACAATATTCTTCTGGTTCTACTTACTTCACTCAGCAACAGTTCATGTAAGTCCAGGTTTTTCTGAATTCATCTGCTCGTTTCTTATAGAACAATAGTGTTCCATTACATTTTTATGCTACAATTTGTTCATCCATTCCCCAATTGATGGGCATCCCCTCAATTTCTAATTATTTGCTACCACAAAAAGAGCTGCCATGAATGTTTTTGTATATATGAATGCTTTTCTCTTTTTTATGATCTCTTTGGGATATAAACTTAGTAGTGGTTTTGCTGGATCAAAGACTATGCACAGTTTTATAACCCTTTGAGTGTAGTTCCAAATTGCTTTTCAGAATGGTTGGCTCAGTTCACAAATCCACCAACAATGCATTAATGTCCCAGTTTTCCCACATCCCCTCCAACATTTAACATTTACTTTTTCTGTCATCTTAGTCAATCTGATAGGTATGAGATGGTACCTCATAATTGTTTTAATTTGCATTTCTCTAATCAAATTGTTTCTTCTTAGAAATTGGGGAGTCTTCTTACACATTTAGAAATTATCACTGGGGCAGTTTGTAAAATGAAAAATCATGATTTATCAACAATTATGACAAAATACTCCAACTCACTAAAAATGCACATTAAAACAACTCTGAAGATTTACTTTGCACTCTTAAGATCGAGAAAGATGGCAAAAAATGAAAATGGGTAATATTGGAGGGAGTGTGAGAGGATAGAGGAATGAATGTACTTTTGTGTACATTGTGTAAATGAGCTGTGAATTTGTCCAACGGTTTTGAAAATTAATTTGGAATTAAGCAAAAAAGTCACTAATACACAAATATCCTTTGATTCAGTAATATTATCATTGGCATGTAACCCAGGAAGGGCAAAGACAGAGGAAAAAGGTCCTGTATATAGGAAAATATCTATAGCAATGCTTTTTGTAAGAGCAAAGAACTGCAAGCAAACAATACTCATTAAGAAACATCAAATGAATAACACAGCATACGAAAGCAATGGAATATTATGATGTAAGAAATGACTATGAAGAAGAGAAAAAAATAAGGAGAAACAGGAAAACAATGTACAAAACAAGCACAAAGTAAAGGAACACAACTCAGATTTCAAAACTCTTGATCACTGGATTATACAATTGTGACTTTAGAGAAGTGGTAAAAAAGTTTCCTTTCCTTTATAGAGAGCCGTTCAACTACAGGTGAGGAATGAGGGATAAATTTTAGACATGCCAAATGTATTTTCTTCTTTCTTTACTGTGTTAATTTATCACAGGAAAGAGCTATACTGGGAGGGGGGGTTAGGGGAATCACTAGAAAGTGACAGTGTTATAAATGAGTGTCAACAGTTTAAAAGGGAAAGGGGGAAAACCACCCCCATTTTTTTCTGGTGTTCTGATGAAAAGAAGAATAGAAAACTGAGAAATGGGCTTCCTTTTATTTCTTCTATTCTATTTTTCTGGTTTGGGCATCATCATGGGATGGGGAAAGGGATGTCTCATTATTGGAGGGTCAGACATCAAGGGCATGTGGGCTCCGATGGTCATCCTGGAGGATGGCCAGGAGGAGGCCTCACAGCCACTATTCCAGGAATGGGGTGCCCATCATGCTTGAGTAAGAAGGTGGAATAATAGGCCCTCCTAGTGGAGAAGCCGAGAATAGATTGGGAAGAATTTTTCCTTGCTGAAATGTAGTGTTTGTTTTATCACTCAGACTCTAGGTTTGTTTTTCTATACATTTTTGATAATATCTCACGTTTTCTTTGTGTTTCCTTCCACTACAGTATGGGAAATGGAGATTCCGAATGAGGTACATATCTCAATAATCACAGTAAAACTTGAGCACAATATTTTGAAGCCTGTTGATTGTTTCTAACATAAGGGCAATCTTCTAGCACCAAATCACATGTTATCTGAGTACAATTGTGCCTTTTTTCCCCCAAAGTATCTTCAGAATAGATTGGCTGTGTTCCTCACACTCTTCAATATATCCCCAACAAAGTTGTCCACATATCAAAGATAAATTCAGATGCTCTTGTTCAACAGATAAAATTGGACTTAGCTCTTCAGAAAGATACTCAGCTGGGATCCTAAAAGATGGATTATATCCCAGTCATAAGAAGAGGAGGGTATACTGCTGCTGACTACTTGAAATACCTTTCTTGACTGGGGGTGGGGGAGGGAGTAAAGGAAGAAGAAAGAAATAGGAAGAGGGAGGGGGAGAGGGACAGACAGACATTCAGAGAGACAGACAGACACAGAGAGAAAATAGACACAGACACAGAGAGAGAGACAGACACAGGCAAACAGAGACAGAGGGAGATAGAAAGACAGAGACAGAGAGAATGGGAAGGAGGGAGACATACACAGGGAAAAAGAAAGACAGACAGAGACATACAGACAAGGAAAGAGAGAAACAGGGAGAGAAAGAGAGAGACAGACACACAGAGAAACAGAAAGACACAGACGGACAGGGAAAGAGAGAGTGAGAGACAGACAGCAAGAGACAGAGAGATATAAACAGATAGGGAAAGAGACAGAGAGAGACAGAAACAGAGAATGAGAGAGTGTGCTGCAGTGGGGGAAAGTGGGGGATGCTCCAACAAATGTTTTTTAAAAATTTATTTATTTTAATATACATTGCTTTATGAATCATGTTGGGAGAGAAAAATCAGAACAAAAGGGAAAACCATGAGAGAAAAAAAAACACAGAAAAAAGAAGTGAACATAACATATGTTGATTCACACTCAATCTCCATAGTTCTTGTTCTGGATGAAGATGGCATTTTCTGTTCAAATTCTATTGGGATTTCTTTGGACCAACAAATGCTTTTTAATTCATTCTTATTGTCTCAACTTAGAAAAATTTAACCAACAACAGTTACTCTATCTCATGTCTGAGTGCCATCTCTCAGATAGCTTTATGTTAGATGGGAAGACCCAATGGGCCTTATGATACAACAGCAAAATAGATGGCAATGCATTCTTGTTAGTAGTGGCATTTCCATTGATAAACTTAATAAAATCTGATAAGAAAAGGCAGAGGCAAAGATCCACTAGAAAGAGGTTCTTCCTGGAGAAAACACCCAAATGTTAAGGTTCAGGATACTGAATAGCTATAGGAAATATGAATGACATGGATAGAACCATAACAAGGAATTCTGACTCCTGGGAGGAAGTTGGGGGAGGATCAGACTTAAGGAACTGTTGTGTGTGGTTGAGGTATACTGGAGGCAGAGATCATGGGAATTGTAGTCTGAAGTATTGGGAGGGTAGGGGTTAAAAAGGGGCAAGGGTTGAAGTCAAGAAGAAAAGTGAAATAGGAATTGAACATTTTGGGGAGAAGGTAGAGTGAATTGGAGGCAAATAGATGTTCTTTACAAGAATCTGGACATGATAGTAAAATGCTAATGAAGGATATATTGTTGCTGAATGATGGTGACAGAGGGAGGTTCTGAAAGACTGGATGCCAACTCACTTCCTTGGCCCCATTGCAGGGGGTTTTATGGAAGAAGCAAACAACCTTGGAGAGGGGTTAACGTGATTTTGTTGTTTTTAATTTCACTGAGCAATAGCAGATGGAAGGACTACAAAAGAAAGAGATCTTGGATGAAGGAAATTTCTACAATAAAGTGATGATCTCCAAAAAAGGGGTTGTCCTAATGTGCACCTTGTTCACAAGAGTTTTCTTTTTTAATTGTGGGGTGGGTGCTTGATAGGGGAGGGTGTCTAGGGATAGGGCAGTCAAAAAAGAAGCAAGAAAGAATAAAGGATTGTTGAAGCATTTTAAAAAATTCACGGAAAGAAAACAGCAAGACCAGAAAGAATCACAAAAAAAAAGCAGAATAGATTTGAATCACATGCTAATTTAATGCATACTTAAAAAGAAGAGCAAATTTTACATAACAGAGATTCATAATATCAGGGCCATTCTCTTTTTTCTAGTCTACAGTGTCAATTATTGGAAACAACTAAATGGCTCAGTGAATAGACTGTGGGCCTTGGAATCGAATTCAAATCTAGTCTCAGACACTCATTAGCTGTGTGATTAGGAAAATTTACTTAACCTTTTGTCTTAATCCACTGGAGAAGGAAATGGCAATCCACTCTAATATCTGTGCCAAGAAAACATCATGGACAATATGGTCCACAGGGTCATGAACAGTCAAACATGATTAAACAATAAATATCAATCATCTAGTCAGCAAGTCTATTAAAGGCTTATTATGCCTCAGGTACTATTCTAAGCATTGGGGATAAAAAGGCAGAGACATGGCCCCTGCCTCTAGGAACTCAATCTTTAATATATGGAAATGCCCATTATTTGGTGTTTGATAAATGAAAAACAACAAAAAGAAAACAGAAAAGGGTATTATTGCCTGATCCCAAATGGTGGTTAATCAATCAATTGGAGAGTAGATAAATGGGTTGAATCCCATTTTACCCAAGATAGACAACCATTGTCTCTTATTGAACTAAACTATATCATCTCCTTCACCCATTTAGTACAATGTTATTCTGGGCCCCTCCCTGAGTTGTATTTCTTTTGGTCCAACTTGGGCAACTTGAGCAAATATACCTGTATCATTCACTGCTTCCTATGTTTCTATGCCATGGTACCCTTTCACCCTCATCATTTTGTGGCTGCCATGGTGAACCTCTGTAAAAGCATTCTGTACTCTTGGGCATTAGCCAAAGGTTAAGAAATCTCTCCCCTCTTTTTTGGGGGAAAGGGAAAAATGAATAGTACAGAAGATAAAGCAAAATAGATGGACTACAATGTGCATCACAAATTTCATTATACTATCTCTCCACCCCTCTCCAAATCTATTGTTCTTTTGAATTGTCCCTTTTCCTCCTTAAAGTACTACCATTCTTGCCTCTCAGGTTCTCTGGCAGTACCGGTTCTTGTGATGCTTGACTCTTCATTCAACTGAAACTGTTCTCTTTAGATATACCAGTGATTTCCTGTCAAATTTAATACTTTTTTTCAATCCTCATCTTTTTCAACCTCTCTTCATCATTTGACACTGTTATTCACCCTCTACTCATATAGACATTGTCTTCTCTCTGGATTACTGAAAACTATTGAGAAATTTACCCAGTTAAACCACTCATATCTCCCTACTTAAAAAAATTTAAAAATAGAATTTTCTAACTTGTTTATTCAGGCAACAAACATTTATTAAAAGCTGCACTAAGTCCTGGGGATATAGAGATAGGCAAAACACAGTTCTTGTTTGTAATGCATTTACATTTGAATGGGATTGAAAAATGCAAATAACTAGTTACAAATAAAGGTATACTATATATATATAACAGAAGGCTAAAAACTCTTTGTAAATGAAGTTTCAACAGATTTTGTTAAATTAAAAATCTAGCACTTTTTGATTATTTTGAAAGAACAATCGGTTGACACTAGGAAAGCTAGAAATTTCCTGGCCAAAGTTCAAGGAAAACCTTTGTATGATAGGTGAATAGTGATTTACTTCTTTTATTTAGATTTATATATCTTTGTGAGTGATCTTTTTCAGGTATGACATATATCAAAACCAAGCATGGAAATATAACCATGGAAACATAACCAGATTTTCAAATCATATCACAACTTATTAAAGTAAGATTTAAAAATATAATAAAACACATGAAATTATATTCTATTTACAAAAATATCATTATTTATATTTTTGCTAAGAGCAAAACAACTTTTTGTACCACATAATTTTTTTTTTAGAATTTTTTTAATTAAAGCTTTTTATTTACAGAACATATGAGTGATTTTTCTACATTGACCTTTGCAAAAAAAAAAAAAACTTTTTTTGTTTCCAAGTTTTTCCCCTCCCCTCCACTCCTACCCCTAGATGACAGGTAGTCTAATACATGCTAAATATATTAAATTATATGACAAATCCAATATATATATATACACATATCTATAGTTATCTCACTGCACAAGAAAAATCAGATCTAGAAAGAGGAAAAAAAAAACAACCTAAGAAGGAAAACAAAATGTAAGCAAATATTCACAGAAAGCATCAAAATGTTGTGGTCCACACTCAGTTCCCACAGGCCTCTCTCTGGGTGTATATGGCTCTCTTCATCATTGAACAATTGGAAGTGGTTTGAAGCATTTCATTGTTGCAGAGAGCCATGTCCATCAGAGTTGATCATCATGTAATACTGTTGTTGCTGTGTATGAGCATCTCCTGGTTCTGCTCACTTCACTCAGCATCAGTTCATGTAAGTCTCTCCAGGCCTCTCTGAAATCATCCTGCTGGTCGTTTCTTACAGAGTAATAATATTCCATAACATTCATATACCATAATTTATTCAGCCACTCTCCAATTGATGGGCATCCTTTCAGTTTCCAGTTTCTAGCCACTACAAAAAGGGCTGCCACAAACATTCTTGCACATGTGGGGCCTTTTCCTTCCTCTAAGATCTCTTTGGGATATAGGCCCAGTAGAAACACTGCTGGGTCAAAGGGTATGCATAGTTTGATAACTCTTTGAGCATAGTTCCAGATTGTGCTCCAGAATGGTTGGATCCATTCACAGTTCCACTAACAATGTGTCATTTGTACCACTTATAAATAAAATATCTCAGCTTTAGCTCATACATTTCATTTCTATCTTGGCAAGTTTTAGACTATTTATTTCCTTTTTTTTCTTTTGCAAGGTAATTGGGGTTAAATGACTTTCCCAGGGTCACATAATAAGTATTAAGTGTCTGAGGCTGGATTTGAATTCAGGTCCTCCTGCCTTCAGGACCAGTGCTCTATTCACTGTACCATCTAGCTGCCCTCGGAATATAATTATTAATGTAATATTAATGTATGTAATTTATATATGAGTAAATATAAGTGATAGGGTCAATATCTACCAGGGCTACTCTCACCCCAAGGATGGTTCCTAGAGTTTTCACTAAAAGATGACAAAGGCAGAACTTAATTGGCTCAGGGTTGGGGGCAAAACTCAAGCTGTGCCAACTTTGACCTTAGCTACCTGGTAGCCTCTGGCCGTATTGAAGAGGATTACTGGTTTTCTAAGGACATAAAAGTCCTACCCACATGGGGCCAATACCCTACAGATGTGGTATATATTCTGAGAGACCACTTAGCATAGCCTACCCTATAGCTCAAAAGCATTTTCATAGAGATACAGGTGGGAGGGGGGCAGAATGCGTCTGTGGAAGGCTAATGGGATACACATTCAAAAAGGTTTGAGACTGCTGTAGTATAGAAGGGTTCTAGAAGATAGAATGGAAGGGGAAAGCAGAGGAGAGAGACTTTTAGTTAAGATTAGGGCTTAACTTACTATGGGGAAAGAATATGATGGCTAACATGACTTTCTCTTTTTAAAATGACCCATGTTCTGATCTCCATCATCCCTCAAGGGTTTAAATCCTTAGTCAAAAGGCATACTAGGGCAGTAGCCCCTGAAAGAAGAATGATAGTCAACAGAATCCTTGAAGGTAGCATTCTAAAGGCCAGGCAAAGGCAGTATTCTACCATTATTGGTACCTGGGATGAAACTCTGGGTGCTCATAGTATTTGGGAAGGTGCGGAAAGGGAGAAGCTAGGCATCTTAAAGACAAACTTTGTTTCCTTTAAAACATTGCTTTGCAGCTAGTCCATATGATCATAGACTTAGAACTAGGAGGAAGTTTATTTATTTAAATTAATTGTTTTTTTTCTGGTTATATGTATATATTAACTTTTTAATACACATTTCTTTTTTTTTTTTTTTTTTGCTTTTTGCTGAGGCAATTGGGGTTAAGTGACTTGCCCAGGGTCACACAGCTAGGGAATGTTAAGTGTCTGAGACCAGATTTGAACTCAGGTTCTCCTGATTTCAGGGCTGGTGCTCTATCCACTATGCCACCTAGCTGCCCCTAATACACATTTCTTTATGAATCATGTTGAGAGAGAAAAATCAGAACAAAAGGGAAAAACTATGAGGAAAAAAACAGAAAAAAGTGAACATAACATATATTGATTTACAAATAATCTTAATAGTTCTCTTTTTGGATTCAGATGGCATTTTCTATCGAAAGTTTATTGGAATTGCCTTCGATCCAATCATTTACAGATCCAGTTCTTTTACAGATGAGGAAAGAGAAGTTCAGAGTTGTTCAGTAATTTGTCCAGGTTTACACATCTAGTAAATATCTGAGACAGGATTCAAACTCAGGTCTTCCTGACTCCAAATTCAATACTCTCTCCACCACACTGTGCTACCTTAGAACCTGTTTTTTCTTTTTCTTTTTTTTTTTCAATGAAATAAAACAAAATAAAAGTTTTCCCTTAAGTTTAGAATTTTTCATTTGTAAAATTTGAAATTAGTCCAACACTCTACTCTTGATCCAAAACATGAATAAGTAGCATATGACTTCTATACTGGCCCTGCCTACCCATGAACAACTAATATTTCTCCAATTATTTAAATGACTTTATTTGTATAAACAGTTTTTTTCCTCTAATTTTATTTATTTAGTTTCAGGTGTACTCTTAAATATTTTGTATTGTCTAGAGTATTTTAAATGAGGTGTTTTTTTTTTAACCATCTCTTCTTGCAAAATTTTATGTGACATACAGGAATGCTGATAATTTATGTGGATTTATTTTATATCCTGCTATTTTAGTAAATGGCAACTGAACATTTTATTGTTTAACAAGTGAATAGTGAGCAGTTAAGGAGGCAGATTAGAATTTCTTCCACAAATGTGCAAGAAGAAGCATTTAAGGTTCTTTATTCCCTATTTACTTCTTTGGCCAGATGTTTTTATCCTTACGCTATTGTCTTTGGGACAATTTCTTTCCCCACCCAATATGTCCCTAATTTCCTAATGAAGTGAAGCTTCCTGTCTTTTTGTTATAGAGTACAGTAGCAGTCTGCCCCAAATTGCTTTCAGCTGGGAATACTTTGTGGCTGCCCCAGAATTGGCTTCTCCCTTAATGGTCTTTAGGCAGGACTCACTCAGAACATTAGGAAAATGTCCTTGTCATCAGGGATTATTAACTGCAAAGTAGTTGCGAAGTAGCCCATGACCTGGAGATGAAAGCAAGTTCTGTCTAAGCCTTACTAAGGGAGAACTATAATGTCTCACACAATAATCTGGGTATTTTCAAAATTTGTTTTAACTTCGCAATTATGTCCAACCTGTTGGGAAAAAAACAGATAATAGATTTCTTATGCTTGAGTGTTTGTCAGGTAAGTATTTCAGGTTTCAAACATTGCTTCATCCAATCACCCCATGTTTTATAGGGGACTTTTCAACTCTCCTAATTTGAAAAATACTTTGTGTGTCATTAAGTAGCTGCCTGACCCAAATGAGTCATGATGGAGGGATGCCAGAGATTGCTTCACACTCTCTGGTTGCCCAAAGGAGGAGGTCAGTTTGTGCCAACAGTGGGAAGTCCTGTTGACATATATGCAACACTGAGCTCTTTAGAAGTTGAATGGCCAAATGTTAAATGACTTAGACCCACTGGCCTCTGAAGATTCAGGCAAAACTTTAGAAAAGGCAGTGTGATATAGTAATTAGAATAATAGACTTGGACTCAAGAAGACCAGAGGTTGGATCCTGATTCAGATACTTATTAGCTGTATGAATCTGGGCATTTCTATAATGAAGGAGGTGAATTAAATGATTTCTTAGGCTCTTTCTAATTTTAAATCTTTGACTTTAGAAGTCAGTGCAAAGTTCTTATAATGAACTTTTCATTTGACATCACAAAATAATCAGACAGGAGGGCAGAGGACAAAGGCATGTGCTGAATGGAGAAATTCCACCTTTGATATTTATGGCATGACTATTAGGAATACACTTTGATTTGTTATGCAATTGTCTGGCCCCAGAGTGAGAAGGTGTGGAATACAGCCTGACACCATAAAAAAAAGACTTGGGATGAGATAAGCTGCCATTTGATGATTCTTGGCGCTATCCCGACCCTTATGTTTCCTTATTGTGTTGACCACCCTTCCCTATCTTTGATTACTACTCTGATGTCTTATCCCTGCCTCTTTAATTGCCTACTGAATTTGCCAATGGAACTCTGTCTCTTCTTGACCCTCTGAGCCGCATACCAGTTTCCTTCCTTCCCCCAATTCATATTTTTGTATGGCATAAAAAATGGTGTTTTAAAAATGGTCATAACTGGGGTTGGACTCCCAATTGGGACAACAAAATACATCTGAGGCTTTTTAAAATTACAAATGGGATAAATAGAACCTTTTCCCTTTGACACCATATTGACTGTGTCCATCAATTGCTAGATGAAAAATAACCTTTCCTTCCAGACCTAGAGTGAGAATCATAAGTTGTCCTGATTTGCATCATCCTGATCTTTTCTCCTTAGTATCTACTTATGTAAGACTCTCTTTTTGTTTTGTTGAGCCCTGCCCACATGGCAGTTTTTAGAATGATTACTCTCTCCTCTTAGGCTATTTGAGATTGTGTTTATCTTTTCACCAGCTCCTATTTTCTGAACAACTTGTACCATCCTGGTTCCAGCTAATCACCTTAGCCTCTCATGCTTCTTTCCAAAAGTCAATCAGTTCGTTTTTTTTTTAATTTTTATTAAAGCTTTTTATTTACAAAACATATGCATGGGTAATTTTTCAACATCGACCCTTGCAAAACCTTCAGCTTTTTCCCTTCTTCCCCCCACCCCCTCCCCTAGATAGCAGGTAATCCAATACATGTTAAATATGTTACAATATATGTTAAATCCAATATATGTATACATATTTATACAGTTATCTTGCTGCACAAGAAAAATCAGATCAAGAAGAAAGAAAAAAAAACCTGAGAAAGAAAACAAAATGCAAGCAAACAACAATAGAAAAAGTAAAAATGCTATGTTGTAGTCCACACTCAGATTCCACAGGCCTCTCTCTAAGTCAATCAGTTCTTTTTTTTTTTATTAAAAGCTTTTTATTTACAGAACATATGAGTGATTTTTCTACATTGACCTTTGCAAAACCTTTTTTTTGTTCCAAGCTTTTCCCCTCCTTCCTCCACCCCCACCCCTAGATGACAGGTAATCTAATACATACTAAATATGTTAAATTATATGTAAGTAAATCAGTTCTTAAAAATTTATTAAGTGTCTGCTATATACTAGACACTGTGCTAAGTATTGAGGATACAAAGAAAGATAAAAAACAGGAGACAATCTTCTGATAACTGTGTAAAAAAGTTATATAGAGGATAAATTAGAAGTAATCAACAAGGGAAGAAAACTAGAAGTGAGAGGGGTTTGCAAAGATTTCCTGTGGAAGGTAGAATTTTTTTAGCTGATATTGGAAGGAATCTAGGGAAGTTGGGAGGTGGCTTTGAGAAGGGAAAATATTTCATGCATAAGGGCCAGTTTTGCTACTTGTTCTCTTCCACATAGGTTTTGGGAAGAAAAAAAAGTCCAGCACAGTTGTCACCTCTTTCTTGCAGCTGTCTGTAATCTCACCAGCTGGAAGTAATTTTACTATCTCTCCCCTCCCCCATGTTGCTTCTGTTGCTCTTTTGTTATCTGCCATATCCTGCCATGTGTTTCAGTAATTTCTGGCTTTGTATTTTCTACCTCCCTACTAAATTAAAAGAGGTGACTGGATGGTTCAATGGATAGAGGTCTGGACTCAGAGTTGGAAAGATCTGGCCTTAGCTACTTACTAGTTTGGACTCTGGAAAAGTCACAACTTGTCTTTACCTTAATCCACTGGAGAAGAAAATGGCAAAATGTTTCCCAAGAAAACCTTTTATGGAATCATGAAGAATTGGACATGACTAAAGACATCACTAAAAAGACTCAAGAACAACTAGATTAAAAACTCCCTGAGGGCAGGAGTGGTAAGGTTCTTGTGTATTTATTTCTCCCATATAGTGAGAATTCAGAGTTTCTGATGAATGAGTGAAAAGAAATCTTTATGATATTGAAATGATGGATAGTTGTTAGGAATTGGAAGGGCTCAGATAATTTTTAAGCAAAATGACCCCTGTCACTTTGTTATAAGTAGGAAATCACCTTTTTTTAATAAGTATGAAAACACTTGCTACTTCTCAGAATGTTTTTTTTTTTCATCTTGATTTTATTATCCTCCTCCCCAACATTCAGTTTTTGATTATTAAGTGACAACAAATGTGGCAGATGGATTATACAATTTGGAAATAATCTAGGCCCTTTGCTCTTTTTCCTCTTTTCTATGAGAGGAATCTTTACTGTTCCCTATTAATATTTTCCTGTAGATTGAGCAAATGCTTACTTCATGCTTATTGAATTTAATTGAATTGTATTAAATTGATGGACAGGGAGAATGAATAGAAGTGAAACAAGTCAAATTGTTTTTTTATAGCTAAGATATTTGGCAGAAGGGAGGATGTATAAAATAGGAATTAAAAAAAATTATATGTGGATTCAATCCATGTAACTCTGTTTTTTATTAGCACATTTTTCTTTTTTCTTTCCCTCAGAAAGTTTTACCAGTGTCAAAACTTTAAGCATCAACTCTATTCTTAGGGTTCCTTTATTTATTCTCCTAAATGTCACCTTTCACTGAATCTAGTTCCATCATGTATCCAACATGTTTGTTGAATATTCCTTCTGCCTTTATCCTTAATTATTCCATTTTATAATTCAGTATGTTTAATTTGATAAACTGCCTTAAATCCTAAGTCAGATTGACCCTATACCTTTCCACTTGGATGTCTACCCAGTACTTTTGAATCAACATAAGCAAAAAAAGAATTTGTCATCAGAAATCTCAAATTGACTTCTTCTACTGATTTTTTTTAAACTTTCATCATTGATGCTGTCATTTTTCCATTCAACCTGGAAGGGTACTAGGAGTCTTCCCCCACTTATTCCCATCTAATCTCTAACCAATTATCATAAATTCTTCTAAATGTTTGTTATTTTCATTCTTACTTCTCCATTTTAGAGCCATGACCTTAGTCACAGATCTTCATTACTTCATATTTTTGAAGAAATTGTTACCTGCGTCCTAAAACTGGGATTATAAAGACTGAAATAATTTTTCAAAAATTTCTTTTTTAGCTTGTATATCCAGAAACTCAGGATTTAGTTCAATTTTCTTTGCACCTCACCTTTCTTTCTCAGAGTATCTTCTGAGGATAGCTCATGTTTAGGTTTTCATAGATGTGGGCAAAAATTATATCAGCTCCTGTGCAAACATAAAAGTAAACAATATATATCACTTTTAGGATAGCTTTTGTTTACCTCAAAAAAAAAAAGAAAAAGATCCACTACCACAAGGTATTCATAGGTGCCTCAAAAGTTGTGATCCCCAAATTCCAGTCTGTGACAACAACAATAAAAACCACTGAGACACTCTGAATGGTATAATTCTTTTATTGGTCAATTCCAAAAAAGGGAAAATTCACTTGATTGGCTAAGGGAACTGTCCATCAGTCACTAGAGATCAGTAATCAGACTTTCCATACCTCATTAATCACAAGAAGTTAGTCAGTGAATAGGCAATAGAATTCTGGGACTTTCCACAAACACGTTACAAGATTCAGGTATATAAAAATGTAAAAGAAGAAATTATGGTTTTCTAGAACATAGCAACTTCCAGGATATATTTATAGGAATAAGAGGTAGTAAAGCAAATTTCTTTCTCTATCCCATACACAGGTTCATATAGACCTAAATAACAAACTATAACATAAATCTATTTTATAAATCACTTAAAAAGCAAAATAATCATTAATACATGGATATTATCATTAGTTCATACTAAGTTAATTAATTCCAACCTACATAGTTCTTCTTCTAACAATTAAACTTAATTCTATCCTGTTTATCTTTATAGACAGTCACTGATACCTACAAATTGCAATGAAATTAGTAAATACTGATCAAATTGAATAGGGTATCAAAATTATTCTCACAAGAATAGAGAATAATTTCCTTTCTTTCTTCATATCCATCTCTTTCCAACTTGGCACTTCCCACTCTAGGTATACAGTTCTCTAGATTTATAGTACCAACTTGTGATTGAGACTTCCCTAGAAAAGAAATTCATTTATGTTGCCAAAGACACACCCCTTCATGTTGGTTTCTGCAACCTATCCCCCCCTCCTTCTTATTCAACCCTTCCTGCCCCCAGATCCTGAGCCCCTCTCTCTCCTCTAGAAATCTGTATATAATAGTGTTATCCTAAGGTTTTAGGCTTTGCTAGAAAGGAACTTCAATATTTGGTATCAAGAGTCAACTGATTGGAACAAAATGGCCAAGATGACTAATTGAAGGGTCACAAATGCCAAATTTTCCCCAAAAGATCTTCTATAAAATGATTACAGAAAGCACCAAATTGAATTCTGAACAAGAAAGCCAGCAAAAAGCCACAATGAGTTATTTTTCCAGCCAAGATTTCTTAGGAAAAAAAAAAAGGTCTGTAGACACTGAAGTGGGAGTTGATTGGAAGCATAGAGTGTGGAGAGCAGTAAAAGTGGTACCATTGATGGATCTTGGAGGCAGCAGCTTAAGCAAGAGTATCAGGAACATTGGGTGCATCCAATGCACTGGAATGGTGAGGAAACTGAACTAGTCAGGAAGAGATTCCGTGGGATCCCTGTACTAGTAGTAGGTGAAGGATTAGTGCTATTTGACAGCACCCTTGTTATTATCCTGTTCCAGATCATAGTTCCAAGGTGAAGAGGAACACTGCAAAGCAATAGTACTTATGGGGTAAAGACTGGAAAGTAGATCAATGATCAGACCTCTCCTTGAATCACACTACTTTGGGAGCACTGAAAACATATAGGCCACCAGAAGCTAAGCAAAGTTTTTCTCCCCAGAGATAAACAGATGTTAACTTTAATATAAAGTTCAAAGTCAAGAAATAGGCTGGGAAAATAAGCAGACAGCAACAATAACAACAAAAGAATCTGACTATAAAAATGGGTGATGGTGAAAGGGAAGTGTAAGACACAAAGAAGAAGGTAATGACATAAAAACATCTGTAAGCAACACCTCAAAGAAAAATGCAGATTGAATATAGACCCAATAAGAATCCCTAGAAGAGCTTAACAAAAAGATTTTTGAAAAGGAGCAAAAAAAGATTTTAAAAACCAAATAAGGTTAGTAGAGGAAAAATTAGGAAGGTAAATGAGAAGTGTGTAAAAATTATAAAAAGAGAATTAATAGCTTGGTTAAAAGACTCAAAAAATGCTGAAAAAAAAAACTCCTTAAAAATCAAAACTGGTCAAGTGGAAGCTAATGACTCCATGAGACATCAGGAAACAATAAAACAAAGTGAAATACTTGAATCATTTTTAGATGAGTTTCCTATCCCATTTCTCTCTATTAACCTATAACACTCCATATTTACAGCAATACCATGTGGTTGGCATTCCACTTTGGTGAGCTCTTTTTTCTCCTAGGGATCTATAGAGCCCACTAAAGATTTATAGAGTAGTTTTGTTGTGCGGTTGCTGACAAAAGGACTTTTTTACCTTGGGTTTGCTACTGTCTTTCCCATTCAATCTGCACACAACTAATAGTAGTTGTAAAGATCAAAGGCCATAGGCAACAGTTTCACAAGGTGAGAGATCATGGATGGGTCACTATCTGCATTGCCTGAAGGAGTCCACATATCCATGACTTCATAGATTCATTAATGTATAAATTATGAGTTTCTAGAAGTGGCATTTTTATTATCTCCCTGTTCAAAATTTCATTAACCATTTGAGAGTAATCATTTATATGACTGAATACCTTCTTGCTTCTTCTCCCCATTTGTATACCTATATGTATACCTAGAACTAAAGATATTTCTGCAATTAGTCCTAAGTTATTAGAAAGTGATAGCCAACAGAAAAACTGTGTACAATAGTAGGAAGAACCTCAGTCCAATTAAAAAGTGAATTCTCTTAAAAATTGAAGATGCCTTTTTCTCAGGTAACAGGATTTTATTGCAAAAGATAAAATATTATTGAGTCTTCAAGGGAAATAACTTTAATAAAATTGTAGTTAGGAGGACATGTTTTTGCTAAAATAAGATCAAAATAAAATGGTTAATAAGATCTGATGAGATTTTTTTTTTTTTGCTTTTTTTACTGAGGTAATTGGGGTAAGTGACTTGCCCAAGGTCACACAGCTAGGAAATGTTAAGTATCTGAGGCCTGATTTGAACTCAAGTCCTTCTGACTTCAGGGCTGGTGCGCTATCCACTGCGCCACCGAGCTGTCCCTGATCTGATGAGATCTTTACCAAAATCAACCCATCTAACTTATTCTGATTTTCCTGTGTTGCATCTTTTATTATCTGTATATTTGTCTGCTCTTGACTATATTCTGTTATGCATTGCTTTCAAGTTATTTTATGTCTAAATTTTTTTCTTCTCTAGAAGATTCTAAACTTTATGAGAGCAGGGGGCCATATCTTATTTTTCTTCTCCATTTCTTATAAAAACCAGCAGAATGCTTGGCTCTTAGCTCAAGAAATCTGGAATTGAATTGGAAAGAGCCTTATTTCTTGAGCAACATCAAAGAATTATGAAACATTACCATTCAGGACTAGCTTTCTTTTCTTCTTCTTTTTTTTGGATATAATAAATTTTCTTTTTTTCCTTTTTATTTAGTATTTTATTTTTCCCCAGTTATATGCAAAAATAAATTTTAACATTAGTTTTTAAAACTCTGAGTTCCAATTATCTCTATTCTTCCCTTCTCATTCTCCCTCACTGAAAAGGCAAGCAATTTGATAGTTATACATGTGTAGTCATATAAACAATTTCCGTATTAGTCATGTTGTGCAAGAAAACATATAGTTAAAAAATCCCCAAGAAAATAAAGTTTAACAAAGTATGTTTCAATCTGTATTCAGACATCAACAAATATTTCTCTGGGGGATAGATAGTATTTTTCATCATAAATCCTTCAGAGTTGGATTGGATCATTTTATCAATGGAAATATCCAAGTCATTCACAGCTGATCATCTTATAACATTGTTATTGCTTTGTACACAGTACATTTCACTTTGCATCAGCTCATGTAAGTCTTTCTAGGTTTTCCTGAGAGCATCCTGCTCATCATTTCTTATAGCACAATAATATTCCATCACAATCACACACCACAATTTGTTCAGTCATTCTTAGGATTGGTTTTATGTGGGGCTGGATATTAGGGGACTTTGTCTTTTCCACTTTCTCATTGACTCACAAAATGAAATTTCTTCTTTTGAAGTTTAAACCTTCTATTATCTTGTTAAAATGTAAAAATGCCCCCTGGGGATGGCATCATGTTAAACCTTGTCTTCCATTTAGGCCTGATCATGAAAGAGTTTAGCAGAATATTTCCAGAGATCAGATTTTGATTGTAGGGAGATAAGGGAGAAAACATGAGACTGCTTAGATCCTGGGGCTATTACTTAAGAGTATTTCAGTCATGTGCACTTATAAGAAACCAAGAGAATTCTCATTCATATTAATGGTTATTTCTAAATGATTAATGATAGTCTGAGCAGGGAGATAATAAAGATGCCCCTCCTGGAAACATAATAATTTTTACATTGATGAGTCTATGATGTCATGGCTCCCTCATATGCCATATTTAGTGATTTCTCACCTTATGTGACTCTTGTCCTTAAACCTTGCCCTCCAGAACTACCATCAGTTATTCAGATAGGATTGAAAAGGGGGATAATGCTAGTAGCCCCAAGATCAAAAATTCCTTTTGGGAGCAACCTTCATACTTTGACTTGCTCTATAAGTCTATAGGGCTCTATAGATCACTACGGGGAAGAAGAGCTCATCAGAGAATGAAGTGGAATCTCAGCTACAGGATAGTGTTATAAGTGTGGAAGACTTATAACACATTGGTGGGGGCGGGGAAGGGAGGGAAGGGAATGGCAATTCATCTGAAGGTTCAGTCAACTTAAAAGTTCAGTCACCAAAAAGGGCAAAATGTCTTTGGTGGCAAGGACAGACCTACAACTTCAAAAAAGCATTATAATACATGAATCCCTGGGGAGAGAGAGAGGTATGGGTGGTGGGGTAAGCAATAGTGTCAAGGGCTGTGCTAATATAAATTTCTTTTCCAGGAAATGTCAATCACAGTCTAGAGGACTGTAACCCTGGGAGGCATGCAAGGGAACTTGTTGGGGGAGAGAATGGAATTAATTGTACTCTACTTTTCTTTGGGATTCCATCAATAAAGGGAGGTTTTGGGGGGAGTATGTTGCTTTGCCTTTCATCTCTCCAAACAGAAGGGAAAGCCAATGGAGGGGGATGAGGAAATTTTGAATATTAAAGCAGAATAAATCTCCTTAATGATGAAATTACATATAATTACTCATCCCTATATATATATATTTCAATGATAATCTTCATGATTTTTCACTCATAGCTTTTAAAAGTCTCCTTATTCTTTTCATTTCCATTCTACTTCAGTAATGCAACAAAGCAGGGATTCTTTTGGGTTGGATTAAAAGGCTAATTCTAAAATTCTATGATCACATTCATCATCACTTAAAACTGCTCTGCAGACAAGATTCTAAACAGTGAAATCTTCCCTGAATGACAATATCTTGCCCTTCCACCTTTTCTGCACTCTTATCTGTTCTTTGACCTTATTGTAATCTTTATTTTTTTCCTCTCTGTTCTCTCTATTAAGTCCATTTTAGCTTCTTTTCCCTACCCAGCTTTAACCCAATGTACAGTTACTTCAATAATAATCTCTTCTTTACTCAAATCTTTTTCCTTGACCTTCTGCCATTTCTATTTCTCCATACAAAAGACTTGGATAACTCCTAGATATGCACAGAGCACTCAATCTTCCTTCTTGACAATAAGGCAGAACTGTTCTCAAACCTAGGAAAATGTAATGACCTAAACTTTTATTTTCAATGAGGTTGGAAATTAAGTTTGCCAATCAGTATCAGTGGGTCTTAGTACTAATACATTCTTACAGGAAAATGAATGCTTTTATCATTGGAAAATTATTTTCTTACAAAAATAATTATAGCAGGAGAGTTTTTTTTTTTAAAGTAGTACTTTATAAGAACTTTAAAGTAGTACTTCTTTATATTGGTTCTAGTGCCTATGCCTAGCAATAGCAGCATCAAAAATTTCTTATTTCTATGGAAATCACAAGATCTAGGAAAGAATAAGCAACATGAGTTGGGAAAGAGAGAGGTAGAAATAGGAAAAATATTTCCATGGTAGAATGGCATGAATTTGCCTTAGAGGTTTCAAAAAGCCCTAACTTTCCTGGACAGAGATTTTATTTTGCCAAATTTTTTAAAGAGTCCACTAGGTGGTGAACTTGCATCAAATATGCTACTGAAATTGTTAAAATCAGGGAAGCTCAAGCTTTTGTGTGTGTGTGTGTGTGTGTGTGTGTGTGTGTGTGTGTGTGTGTGTGTTTTAACTCATCCACTATGAAATGCTGAGCTCTAGATTACAATGAATTCCTTTTTAGAACATTTTTAGTGCTTTAAGCTTTTCAAGCATTATATAGTTGATATGATATGAAGTTACAATTTTCCTATGATTAGCTTGTTAAACTGTAATGCTTTAGGTAAGAGGTTAAGTGTCAGATGACAGTTTTATAGTTGAATTGTAAATGATTTTTGCTGCAAATCACCTCAAATAATTTGTTAGTTCCTTTTTGCAAGTACTCCTTTACAATTAAGGATGGAGTTTTCTGTTACAGCAATAGGAAGAAAAACGAATAAGCATTTATGAAGCATCTACTAAGTGCACTATATTGAGTACTTTTACAAATGGAGTTTAATAGAGATGCTGTTATTTTCTCTAGTTTACATATGAGAAACCAGGCAAAAATAAAATAAATGTCTTGCCTAGAATCACACAGCTCGCATTTGTCTGAAGCCAAATTTGAAGTCAATTCCTGACCCCAGAAACAACACTTTATCCACTGTGCCACCATCTGACTCTTACTCTCCTCAGTAGAAGTGGATTTTGCTTTTGATTATATAGCTAGTGAGTCTCAGAGGGCAAAATATTTAAAACTAACAACATTAAGGTGGGTGGACTTAACAACTTGTAAAGTTCCTTCTGGCTCTCATCCTATGATTCCATGTCATTTAACCTTTCTGGGCCTCAGGATTCTCATCTGCAAAATAAGGAGTTTAGAGAAGGTGACCTCAGGGATTCTTGTCATTGCCAAAGCTATAATCTATGTATTGAGGTTGGGAAGGGACTCCAAAAGGTTAGGGGTAGCAGACTGGTGTTGTGAGGTGTCTCAAAAGATTTTGCAGGCTTGAATCCCATGTCCAAGTCAAGGAGCAAAGTTTATTGTAGTTGTAACGCCAATTGAAGTGGACTAAATTCAAAAAGAATTTAGTAAAGAACCCGGAGCAAGGAGACAAATTTATCTAGTTCTTCATTTTATGGCCTAGAGGTAGAACTGAGGAGTGATCTCAAGAATTTGATTATCACTGACCAGCAGATCTAGGACTATCCTAAGGCCAGAAGACTTTAGAATCATTGACAGACAAGATTGTCAGAACAATAGTATTTTAAGCTTAGAGAGTCTCACGATTACTAATATATCTTCCCTAAAGTCTAAGGGAAGAAATATTATTATATTCCTAGGTCAGAAAACTTTTACTATCATTGACAGACATGTTGCCAGAACAACAGTACTCCAAGGTTGGGGGGGGGGGAGACCTCGGGATCACAGATTCCAAAGCCAGAAGACTTTGGAATCACTGACATAGAACAGAAGCACCCTAAGGTCAGGAAACCTTAAAATTATTGCTGTCTCCTCTAGAAGCTATGTTCCTTCATATGTAAATGATTAAATAACTTTAATAGACAAAGAAAATAATAGCTAGCATTTATAGTACTTTGAATTTAAACATGCTTTATAAATATTACCTCTTTTTATCGTCACAATAACCCTGGGCAGCAGGTGTTATTATTCTCACTGTAGCTAGTTGAGAGCTGGGTAGAAGTGAGCCTTTCTTCCCACCTGGATTCGGTTTGGGTTCCTTCAGGGTGAGATTTCCTACCTGAGAGTGTGTATGAAATATTCTGGTTAAGTATATGGCCATAGATCATAGGTAGCATGTGACCCTGATAACAATCTTATTTCACAAATTTGTATTTGGTCACAATGGAGATCTGGTGAACCTAGGTGAATCACGATAGAACAAAGCACATTTAGTAGCAATCAACAAAAAAAATTGTATTTGTTGAGTAAAGTGACTACATATCCAGTAGGATGCTGGGGTAGATTAAGAAGGAGATTACACACACACACACACACACACACACACACACAAGCCCACTTTCCCATAAGGCAATTTAAAAGGATGCAAAGCAAGATTACACTAGTTTCCTACATTTCCAGAGCAGCTAATAACCTCTTAGTATCTTTTTGCAGAATACAGCACCATGGTGCTCCAAATGCATGTTGCTTAAAAATTACTAATGAATTAGACTTTCCTTGACTAGCACAAACAAGAATTTGTGGTTGAAACATGTCTGCTTTGTGGATCTGGAGGGAAACAGTGATGGTGTATATGATGTACCCACTGATAAGGAGCAAGATTTTTATGTTGCTGTTGGCAAACATGAGCAAATGGGGCTAATGAAATTATTCCTTGCTATGAATTTGAAAATTTAACCTAATTAGGTTGCTATCCAGAGGGAATGTGGCTACAAATGGTACATTCAACATTTCCCAGCGTCCATCCTGTTACACTGCTAATAGCTGCATTCCCCTAAAGAACTAATGATTTTTAAATGAACAAAAGAGTGGGTAGATAATAGTCAGCTCAAAGCAAGTAGCAATTCTATAGGAAGCATCCTCAGTTGCTTGATTTATCCATTCAGAGATGCTGATTTTTTTTTCTTTTTCAAATGAACAATAGTGAGTGGGCAGATAACAGTCACCAGAGAGCAAGGAGTGATTCAATTGAAAGTTGTCTCATTTATCCATTAGAACTGTTGGTGGTTATCTCCCAGTTTTCCCAGATGTGAGCATTGTCAGAAATGAAAAGTTTGTCCCTGAAGACAGAATCCTGTGTGGCAGCAAACAAGTTTGGGATATACAAGAAGGTCTCCCAGCTCTCTTACAGCCAGGACTCCCCTGGCCTTCATGCCAGTAACTCATAGTAATGAATGGCTCAGGGATAAAAAGAATTCACTTGCATCCATTAACTAGGAAGAATCAAGGTCAATTCTTCTCTTATCTCCTGGAAAGGGATGCCATAAACGAATGTCTTTATTTTTTTTCTCAAGAAACTTGATCTATTTTCAAAGTGGAAATAGCATGCACCTTATTCAGAACAGTTTTGAATTCTCCTAGGACTACTTGTGGCTTGGATATAGCATTACCCTCTGTTCTATTTTCAGGAAATCTTGAAGGATCATTTGAAGATAAAGAACATTCAGTCAGAAGCAACCCCATCATACTAGGATGTTTAAATCTGAGGGATTCATTCTTGAATACTTTCTTGGAGATATCTTTCTAACTTTCTTGCTCTCTAATACAGGCAATAGCTTTTGTGTGTTGGATGTAATCATAGAAATGGATCCATATTTCAAATGATAGGGTTCTCATCATTTATTGAGACTGACATTTTTTTAATACACTTTAAGAATCACTCCTAAATACTTCATCATAGTCACTGCCTTTGTAAGTCTCTTTGCTGTGCTTCTAAGTGTTGCAGCACATCCCCATGGTTCCAAGGGCCATGCATTTGTTAAGCAGTCATTGGAATAGATCTGGTACGACATTTGAAGTCTGGAACACTTGGATTCACCTCTGACACTTACAAAGCTATGGGAACAACAGGCAAGTAATTTAATTATTCTAGTCCTTAGGACCTTCAATCATTGAGGAAACTAGGTCACATAGTAGATGGAGTGCTGGAATTGAAGGAAGGAAAGATTAGTTGTATGACTATGAGTGAATCACTTAATCTGTTTGATCTGTAGTTACTTAATCTATAAAATATTTTGCTTCCTGCTGAGATAATATGTGTTAACTCTTTTCAAACTTTAAAGCACTATATAAATCTTAGCTGTTGTTATTATTATTAAAAGGTGGACAAAATAGAGATCAGGCCTTTAATTGTTTTGGTATAGGGACTCCCATATGAGGAAGTTCTCTCTACTTATGTAGTTAGATATATCACTTAAAAATATTATTCATTAGATATTTCCATAGTTATATTAACAATTTTAAAACTCCAATAATTTTAATTTTTATTAATTTTAAATTCATTTTAGTTCATAATTTTAAAGTTTATTTTAAAAAATTATGAGTCCCAAATTCTCTCCTGTTTCACTCTTCCCCCATTTCTTGAGAAGGCAAGCAAGATGATATCAATAATACATGTGAAGTCATATGAAACATATTTGCATGTTAATTATATTGCAAAAGAAAACACATACACACACAAAAGAAAAATAAAGAACTTTAAAAAAAAGTGTGTTTCAATCTGTACTCAGAGTCATTAGTTTTCTTTCTGGAAAAGCACAGTATTTTATATATGGGTGCTTGTAATTGTCTTGAATCATTATCCTGATTAGAGGAGTGAAGTCTTTCATAACTGATCATTACAATATTGCTGTGACTGGGTGCAACACTATATTGGTTCTGTTCATTTCACTTGGCATCAGTTATTATGACTTCTCAGATTTTTCAGAAGTCAATTTCCTCATCATTTCTTATAGTGCAATAGTATTCCGTCACAATCATATATTCCAACTTGCTCAACTATGGGCATCCCCTCAATGTCCAATTTTTTACCTCCACAAAAAGAGCTGCTATAAATATTTTTGTACAAATAGGTCCTTTCACCTTTCCTTTGATCATATTGGGATACAGACTGAGTAGGAGTAGTGCTAGAACAAACGGCATGCATAGTTTTATTGCCCTTTGGGCATTTTTCAAATTCTTCTCTAGAATGGTTAGATCTGTTCACAACTCCACCAACAATGCATTAATATACCAATTTTTCCATAACATCCCTTCATCTTTGTCACTTTTCTGTCATGTTAGTCAATCTGATAGTGTGAGGTAGTATCTGACAAGTAATTATATCTTGATAACTATAGATTAATCACAATTAAAAAAAAAGAATTAGACTAATCCATTGCCAATTCTAGGCTTATTTTCAAAGTGTAGAGTGGTAAAGACACATCACAATCAATATTATTTCAACTCTGCCTCTTAGAATGTCTCCTCTCACATTTCCTCATTTGGTAATGATCAAAAAAAGAGGATTTGCTGAGTAGGCTATATAATCAGTAGCATGCTGGAATGACATAAAGAAGGAGACTATTTTTAAAAATACAAAATAAATAACTTTTCTCTAGAGTTTTTTTTTAAATTTCAGGGCTAATATTTTGTTGTGTTATAATGGATAGGACAGTGAATCTGTAGCTAGCCAGGAGTGGTAGCCATGACTTGGATATCAAAATTTCCTTAAACTGTGACGCTTTCTCAAACTCCCTCTTTTATTATAATCTTCAGTTCTTTCCTCAGGCAGATGGATACAGAGGGAAAGATGTTGACTAGGAGTTTAGTGGACCAATTTCACATTCTGTCTATTACTGTGTGTGTGTGTGTGTGTGTGTGTGTGTGTGTGTGTGTGAACTTTGACAAGTCCATTAAGCTTTTTGAGCTTCAGTATCCTTATATGTAAAATAAAGGGATTGGGTTACTGTGGTGCCTTCTAGCTATAAATTTGTGATATTTCTGTTTCCATAATCCTGAGAGTGTTGGAAAAGGAGTCAGGAAAACATGAGTTCAACCTTGGTGTTAGACACTTAGGTGTTTAATCTTTTCCTTCTTCAGTTTTCTCATCTATAAAATGGGAATAATAATAATATCTTGTTATGAAGATCAAATGAGATGTTTGTAAAACCCTTTGTAAACTGTACAGCACTATAAAAATACTAGCTATTATTTTTTTCTTTATCCTTATCATAACTTCCAAGCAATCTTTCCATATTCCCTAAGTCTATGATTCATATTTTAGCTTTAATTTCTTTCCTGAAAGAAAGATTTGATTTCATATTTTGAGCAAGAGAAAGGAACATGGATGCTGGAGTGAGAAGGCCTAAGGAGAGTCTATCAGGAGCTTTCCAATGAGACATTGGACCTACGATCTCAGAGGAAGCTGAGATGTCCCACTCATATTAAGCCCATCAACTCTAAGATCATTACTGAGCAGCTAAATTGAGGTTTTATTGACATTATTTTCCTCAGCATCTTCTCCCTATGCTTAGAGGGCAGGAGGGCAAAGTACCAAACTCCTTTTGCCAATGGCTTCCTTGATAGAGGGCAGAAACTGACTCAGCTCACTCTGCTTTATATCTGCTTCTCTCTCTGGTTTCAGTTCCATAGAACAAGATGCCTCTGAGTAGGTTAGTATCTCCTACTTACTTGGTGTCCCATCTTCCTTCCTCCTTCCCTGTCCCTTTTTTGTGTATTATTTTCCCCTTTAGATAACAAGCTTCTGAAGGTGAAGGGCTATTTTTCCTTTTTTTTTTTAAAATTGTAGCCCCAATTAATTATAATTGTAGTATTATTCCTGGCATATTGTTGTTGTTCGGTTGTTTCAGTTGCATCCAACTCTTTGGGGTAGTGTTTTGGGATTTTCTTGACAAAGATCCTAGAGTGGTTTGCTGTTTCCTTCTCTGTCATTTTACAGATGAGGAAACTGAGGCAAACAAGGTTAAGTGACTTGCCCAGGGTCACATAGCTAGTAAGTATCTGAGGCTGGATTTTAACTCAGGTCTCCCTGATAGACTCTATGCATTGTACCACTTAGCTGCTTTCTGGCACAAAACAAGAGCTTAATAAATGTTGATTGAGTTGAATTGAAGGAAAAGAATAGTACCCTGACTAGTTCCATGATATGATTTCTTCCCTCTGTCACTGAATCTTTTGCTCCCTTTTTCTATAAATGCCATCCAAATCTGATTAATTCTCAACTTTTGATTATCCTTTCTATCTCATCTGTTCTTGAGAGGCAATGTTGTTGTTCATCCTTTATAATGGAAGACCAATGACTCCAAGAACTGAGTGATGTCTTGTCTAGCTTCTAAGTTAGATTTATGTGAGGCAGAGTTGTGCAAAGTTACCAGCCTTAGTCTCTCTTCTAAAGTTACCAGTTAGGATGACCTCGGTGTCTTCAATGTCTGACCAAACTCTAAAGAACTTCACAATCAGATCAAGTCTCAATTGGTCATTATGTTTTAATGGCTCAGAGTGAATAAATAGAAATCTGGAGGATCTTTTCTTCCTAAATTGATATTCATACAAACATATTTACACACACACACACACATATATATATATCAACTTAGGTTGTATGTACATGCATACATATATTTGACTAGGTAAAAGAGGTCATTGTTTTGGGCACCTTATTTCTTACCCAGCCTTAATCACTGAGTGGGTGTTGCCTCAGACAAACTGAGATCTGGGAAAGACCTTGGCTGAAAAAAGCAAAGATCTTCCATTGCATCTGGGGGTATCTCCAACATGAGGCATAGGAGAGGAGGGTGAGATGAAAGATACCATGAAGCATAGGGGAAGGGGATGAGAAGAAAAACATCATGAGGCAGAATGTGGCAGCAGGCTAATCCAAAAGGATTCAGCAAAAATGTTGTGGGCCATGAACAGATTTATAGGGGAAATTTAATTCGGGGATTGACACAACTTGGCTTTCTGATTAGATCTAGTAAGGTGGAGTTACATACAATCTCCATAGGTGGGGGGACTGGAAAGTTGAGCTGATCCCCATAAATGCCCTTCCCTGCTTGCCTCAGGGAATAATCTCATCAGTATTTCCATGCCTTCTCTGCCAATCTTACCTAATGACCTAGTACCTCATCATGAGGACTGACTGAAAACTGAAGGTTTCACCTCTCACCTTCTCCCTGACTCCCCTCTTAAGAGACAGTTTTCATCTCTATCAGTAAAGGAGAGAGTCCCATAAAAATGGGCTTTGGGACTGGGATTATATTCCTCAAACTCAGAAATTGGAAACTATGGTGGAGGAACTATTATGAGATGATCACCTCCAAATTCCTTTATTGAGTCTGTGTAAGTAGATATTTCTGGCCTTTTTTTTTTTTTTTTTTACTGCTGAAAATCCTCTTCAGATTGTAGATGGAGTCTGGTGATTTTCATTTCTTTCTCTCTTTAGAACATTCTGTATCTTTGAACCTCCACAGGTAGTAACCTTACCCCGCTTGTTAAAAGTTTATTTACCTTTCTTTGTGTAAACATTTACTTCATAGCAATTGTAAATAAACTACTGACATGACTAATCTTTATGCTTTATTTCTCAAATACTGGGTGCGGGGTTACTAGACAATAATGGAGAAGAGAGAAAGGTTTAAAACTGTAGTATTTTTCCAGACATAGACCTTTGAATAGAGGCTAAGAATTACCAAAAAGAGCTGGTAATTAATTTTACAATGTAGGAACTCAGGAACATGAGTCTTTCTAGCTTCAGGCCCCATACTCTATCCATTGCCTTATCTAGCCGCTCTCCTACACAACCAAATGCTGCAACAACATTGTGGAGACTGGAGTTATGAGGCGTTCCTTTGTTCCCATAATTCTCTGTATTGGTAGGCAAATGAATCCAGTATTGAGAACAAAAGCCTAAATGGAGCAGGTTGGACTTCATGTTAGCCTTTGTATTACCATATTATCTCTGTTTTATTACTTCACAAGAACAAAACCTTTCTGACTTTTGTGATGTTTTTTCCTGCAGGAAAGTTAGATTTTTCTACATATAATTCTGGGATTGGCTTTACTGCCATCATCTAAAATGCTCAAAATTGCTATTAAGGTTGATTATTATCTTCAAATTACTTTTTTTAATGAACAAACCATTTTTATCACTTTAACACAAATCCTTCTTTCCTTCCTTCCTCCCTTCCTTTCCTTCCTTCCTTCCTTTCCTTTCCTTCCTTCCTTCCTTTCCTTCCTTCCTCCCTTCCTCCCTTTCTCCCTTCCTCCCTTCCTTCCTTCCTCCCTCCTTTCCTCCCTCCCTCCCTCCCTCCCTTCCTCCCTCCCTCTCTCCCTTCCTTCCTCCCTCCCTCTCTCCCTTCCTTCCTCCCTCCCTCTCTCCTTTCCTTCCTCCTTCCCTCTCTCCTTTCCTTCCTTCCTTCC